>BMAC01000021.1:1011970-1034193 GCA_014905375.1 Phtheirospermum japonicum
GGTTGAGGGTTTTTACGGTGGGTTTGAGATTCATGGTAAAGAAAGAGTAGAGTGAAATAGTTAATACTGCGGTATCATTAATGAAGGTTTTAATGGATGGGAGAGAGAGTGACGTGATAGAATTTGGGGTTTCTTTGGTAAATTTATAGTTTCAGTTCTCGGAAATAATAATAATAATAATAATAATAATAATAATAATAATAATATAGGTAGTATTGAGTATGTATATGGTGCTCCCGAATTTTTATATATAGGTAGTATTCAGTATGTATACGGTGCTCCCGAATTTTTATATATAGGTAGTATTCAGTATGTATACGGTGCTCCCGAATTTTTATATATAGGTAGTATTCAGTATGTATACGGTCTGTCTCTTATACACATCTAGATGTGTATAAGAGACAGTGTATATTCTGAGGAGGTCGTACGACGTAACTTCTACAGTTCTATGGCCCACTCTTGGTGCAACCATCTCCACGAGTGGAAAGAGAAGTGGAGAACGGAGGGGAGGGTGCCCACGTGCGTGGGCAAGGAAATATAGAGGAGATGGGTGGTGGATTTCGAGAATCCAAAGAACAAGAAGCAGTCAAGTAGGGACAGGACTGGGATAGCCAAGCACAAAGGAGGGTCTCGAACTGCAATTGGTCATGCACGTCATCTCGTAAGTAAAATTAAAATATGTAATTTAAGTTTAGCTCTTAAGTAATTAATTAGTTCATAATTAGTGATAAACTAGAAAATAATTTAAATATTGTATACAGCTTGAGGATATGGGTAGGGAACCCAATGCATTCGATTTTTTCTTGACTATGCACCAGAGACTCGACGACTCTTTCATTGATCCTCAATCGCAACAGACTTTAGTAATTATTTTCTTAGATGTAATTAATATAAATATATATCTTTCATTTGTAATCCTAGTATCGGTAAATTATACACCAATCAAAATATTGCAGGAGGAGTATTAGAGACGTCTGGAGGAGGCTCGTGCTTTATCACCGGATCCTGCCACCATTGACGAGAACACGATCTATCTACAGACCGTCGGAGTGAAGAAGGGACATCGGTTTCGCATGGGATTTTTAGGAACTCTTTTGTCTTCGAAGAGTTCTAGAGGCGGTACCTCCTCTGTTTCTCATAGTCGTGTCTGAGAGCTCCAGACGTAGATAGAGGTTTTGAAGAGCCAGGTCGAGAGTCAGCTCGAGGCGAGCCAACGGGCACATCAGGTGCAGCTCCAGGCGAGTGAGCGTGCACATCAGGAGCAGCTCTAGGTGATGTTTGAGGAGCATATACGTCAGCAGCTCCAGTACGAGGCGGCTCTCTGCGACCGGGTGATGCATAAAGTCCTCACAGCGATGGCAGCGCGACATTGACGGCTTTCCTCTGATGCTCCAGCTGATGATGATGATGGTGGTGATGATGATGATGATGACGATTCTGCAGTGTAGTTGATTTAGGAACAAATAATGTTTATGTTTGGTACTTTATTTAAACTTTGTGCATTATACGATATAATTGTTAATTAATTATATTTTATTTTTAATTTATATTTTTTTTTGGAAATGAAAATTAGTTTTTATATTGGATTATTGATTTGTGACATAAATACAGGTATAAATATCAAATAAAATAAAATAAAATAAAAATAAGTTTTTTTTAAAATGTTGACGGGGTGGGGCCCGTCAACATCATTTAAAAAATACTGGCGAGTGGAGCCTATCAACAAATGCTGATGGCTAATACCTGTCAACATTATTTAAGTTTGCTGACGGGCATTAGTCGTCATCATGCTGACGGGATTAACATACCGATCACCAAATGCTGACGGGTATCGGATTATGGCCAGGGCGTTACTGACGGGACTGACCTGTCAGTATGCCATCAGCATTTGCTGACAGGTAGGTTAATATCGTCAACAAAGAATTTACCGAAGCCAAAAATGTTGACGGGCTTGACCCGTCAACAAACTCGTCAGCGAATTGATGCTGACGGGTCTGTGATTAACGAGGAATTATCTTTATTTTAGTAGGTATTTTAGTTTATTTTTCTTATTGTCAATAGTGGAAAAAACACGATTAGAAGCGGTTCAAAATAGCTATTCGTGGCGGTTTTGAACCCCCTCTGATCGAGGCGACACTTAAAGTCAGATCCACACGGGTAGCGGTTCAATCCGCTACTTAAAACAGGAGCGGGTGGCAGTTCTTAGCTACAAACCGCCACAAAAAGTCTAAATCGGGTGGCGTTTCTTGGATACGAAGCGCTACCAAAAGTCTAATCCGGGTGGCGATTCTCGTTATAACCGCCACCAATAGTCTAAACTTTTCGTAGCGCTTCATCTTGAACCGCGACTTAAAATGTCGACTTTTGGCAGCGCTTCATGTTGAACCGTGACTTAAAGTGTAGACTTTTGGTAGTGGTTCTGTTTTGAACCACCACTTAAAGTGTAATTTTTTTTTTCTCTGGCTTCAGCACCTAAAGAAATTCCCCAAATTTATTATAATCTTAAAAACCAAATTATTCATAGAAAATATACAACTAAACAAACCAAAATATTCATAGAAAACACAAATTATCAAAACAAATGTCATAAATATCAAACACAAATCATTCAAGTAAACAACAATATATCATTTCAACCATAACAATTCAATCTTATCAATATACTCAACAAATGCTAACAATTAAGAATCTAGAATAACGTCAATAAAATATCTTGCAAACACATTCCGAATATCATCGAAATCCAACGGTGAGGAAGGGTCTTGATTCGATCTCCAATCCTTAAATTACAAATATTGAAACAAAATATCAGATTTATTAATACTAACTAATTATGACTTGAACTTCTAACTATATAAACATTAAAAATAATAACACACAAATCAACTTACCATTCCCATATCTCGACTATTGTGAAAATTGTTGATAATGCAATGATGCCTGCAATTAACAACATAAAGAAAATTTAATATGGTACATATTATGAAATGATAAACATATCTAATGAAGCAGTCATACGACAGAAAAATTAAATTTTTATTGAAGATTTCCCCCAAAGCTCGTGCCAAATATTCTCTTGTAGCTTGTTTTCACTTTTCCAATGTGCTTCAGAACAAATCTCCGGACACAAGAATCCAATATCATTAACTCCAATTTCTTCCGTTTTACTTGATATATACCTATAAATAAGAAAAAAAAAGAATAATTTGCAATCACTATAATATTTTTTCTTAAATGGATAAGATAAGTTATATAATGTTATAAATCAAATATAGCACATGTGGTAAATTACATACAACAAAAAATCTTGTATAATAGAAATGTTAAGCGAATCACCATTGCAAAAATGAACCAAATCTGCTCGAGTAATAATGGTAGTAAAGCCATCGTTCGTGTAACTGAACAGTTCTTTTGGAAGAGGGATGGAGAACTCACAATAATTTGGTTGAAATAACTCCAAAATCTCATGTAACTCCAACACATCACCATGAAGCTCCTCTAAGATATCCGTGTTAACCAAAGGAAACTTAGGAAGACTATGTTCCTCTCGTGGAGTCTTTCCAGAAGACTTTTACTTACCCTTATCCGCAATTATTTTGTTATAATGAGATGCTAATGGTTCCTATTTTGAAATTATTGTGCAACAAAGAAATAAACAACATTATTTATCAATCGTGCTTTTATCTATAAAATCTCGATAGTTGTGTTTTATTCGATTTGAAACATTAATTATGAATGAAAGAAATAATAAACTACCTCGCCTTCAAGAAATACTAATTCTCTTGGCCATTGGACAAACGTGCCCACTGCTTGTGACAATACGAACAAATCACCACTTTCAACACTGACCGACAATTGCTGCTTTTCAAAACCATCCACGACCATTGTGATATTCACCTTCACATGATTAGCAAGCATTAGGATACTATATAGCATTTGATCAGGGTCGGTGTTGTACACTTCGGCAAAGACGACGGTAACCACCATATTATCTCCATTCGCAGAAACTATCCTCAAACCAAGACGACATTTAGCACCATCGTATAAAACAATATTATTAAGTTTGATACATTTATATTGAAAAATTATCTATTTTTTACAATCAATCAATCATTAATAATAATAGAAAAAATAAAATTAAAAATCAAATCGTGCCATGAACAATTTAATCATGCAGAGAGGCAGGCAGCAATGAACAAAGTTGAAAATATAAATTTTATGAAAATATAAGATTATATGGTAACTTATAGGTTGGACTTACAACAAAATTGAAAGTTGGTTCACGAATGTTGGAATATCCACTCTCTCGATATCCACGGGAAACGACTGGTGATGATGCATCAGCTAGCTTACTGGGGCCATAAATTCCAGCTCGGGCTAAAGTTTCATTCAACTGCCTAGTCATTTCCTCCTTCAATGATTCAACTTGTGACTCATATTTTATTTTGATTTGTACCTTTTTGTGTCGCATTCGCGTGTGTTTTGCTTGCATTTACAGGTTTTAGGAGTCTTTTTGGCCTATTTTGTTAGTTTTAGGTTTTTATAATTTTTGTGCGATTTTTAGTAGTTTTTCGTACATTTTTACCCTTTTTTGTATTTTTGGCTGTAGGATGACCAAGCGGGTCTCGCGCACGCTCAGGGCATCTCTTTCGACTCGGATTGTAAAGGACAAGTAAGGGAACACAATGTGAACGAGGAGCAACAACCGACAGACGTTTAGAGCAGAAATGAGAAATCGAGCTGGATGCAGCCGTTCCAGTCAATCGACTGGACTTCAGTCGATCGACTGACACAGCCAAGATCGACTGCTCGGCAGTAGGTTGGCCAATTTTGGGCGAAGTAATGGATCGACTGACCCTTAGTCGATCGACTGCTCCTCAGTCGATCGACTGAGTCACAGTCCAGCTCGTGAATTTTATCCCTTTTTGACGATTCTACCCCAGTGACTTTGTATTTATAGGCCCATCTTTCTCCAAACTTATCCAACTTCCCTTGGTGGAATTTGGACTTGTTCCATTTCCTACAAGCCCCCTTTTTCATTCCTTGGCTTTAGAAGCCTAGTTTGTAATTTTTAGATTAGTTTTAGTTAGTTAGTTAGTTAGTTATTTTAAGCAAGTGTTGGAGAGGGTGACAACTCCTTCATTTGTGGATCTTGTTTGTTAAAGGTTGTAGCTAGACTTGAAGCTCTTGTGTTCAATGCTAATTGGGTAGTTTTTCTTTTTCTTTTATGTTATGTTATGTTATGTTCGTGTTGTTGATTTTTCTTTGGTGTTGGTTGTTTAATTTTTAGCTTAAGATGTTCATTGCATTTTAAATCCTCCTTTTCATTTTCTAGCTTGTTGTTCTTCTTGTTTGCAAAACTCCATTGTAGCATAGTCTTGAAGCTTTTTACCTCTTTTAGCTAGAAAAACTTTTGGTCTTTGAAAGATGTATGGAAATTTCTTCTTTAATCAATTTGACATTTTCCTATTTAATGCTCTTTGGCTTCTCTCAGTTTCAAATGCTTTTGATTTCCCTCCATTCCTCTTTCAAGACTTGCAAGCTTTTTCAATTTGAGTAGCTTTAATTTACTTAGGGTTTTAATTAGGATTTAATTAATGTCATTAATAATTACTTTCAAGCATGCTTTAATCTTTATTTGATGCAGTTAGTTTAGAAATTATGGGTTTATGGTCTAAGTTCGTTTAGAACCATTAATAGGATTTTGTTGAGAATTGGGATTGACGGCCCCAATACTTGAATCGACATTTGGGATTGACAACCCCGAATCATGGATTAAGTGCTCGGCAAAAACCGATTGATCGTGGAGACGAACCGAACACCTTAAACCCTCATTTTCATTATTTTCATTTAAATCCTTTTTAATTAAAGTTTCCTTTTAAATTCAAGCTTTAGCATAAAACTCAACCCAAATCAATGACTATTGCTTTCTTAGGAGTATATTAGTTTAATTTAGATTAACAAGAGACTAAGTAAAAACACCGACCTCCGATAACATCTATCCTCGAGAGACACGACTCGGGAAAACTTACCGCTCTACAATCGACTCCGTACTATTGCGGAGAAGATTTCTTAGAGTGCTAATATTTTCTTTCAAGATCACATTTGAATTGATTCAATTCCTCTTCAGTTAAGGCCGTTTCTTGACTTGCACTTTTTCTCATCTTCCCAAAAAAGTGGGTGAATCCATGTTCTCCACCGAAACCTCTAGCACGCCCAGGGTGGTCCGACTTACCAACGATAGCAGTTAATAAATCATTGGTCCTTTCAGGAACCAACTTCCCCTTAAAAACATCATCAGTAACTTCAACCTAGCCAAAGAACAAATAAAAAAAATTAATAGTTTCATATATTGTCCTAGAGAAAGCAATTTTGTATCTATCTTGATATTATAAACTTCGTCCTAGTCAAAGAACAAATAAAAAAATATTAATAGTTCATTAGAAGTTCATCAGTATGTGTGAATTTATTAAATATTACTTAACAATTTCTTTTTTGCTTCCAAAATCTCTTTATTCGGAAATTGTAGTTCATTGTTGCTACTCAATGAAGTCCTCCCACAAAAGTAATAAACATGTCGTGGATATTCAGCACTACCCCCATCAGATGATTGAGTCGCACAAGATTGAACAGATTCGTTCTCGGTGCTTGATAAGAAGTGTTGAACTAAACCTGTTTGCTCCCATTCTGGTATGCTTTTGCTATATCCCTTGCGCCCCATGTAATGGGGATACTTGTTTATTGATGCTATCTCCGAATTCTTATTTCTTAGTTCCTGAATTCTTTTTTTACAAAAGTCTATTATAACAAAAAACACAAGTGAATATTACAATAAAGCTAAATAAACTTACTCACCAAAAACTCAGTCGAATTGCTATTTTTAACGCGTCGACCAATTATCTTTTGTAACTTGGCCCTTATAAATTTCATATGGCGGCCTCTTGTCTCTCCCCACATCTATATTCCAAAATATATATTTGCCACGAAGCTTAGTCTTAAAACTTGTATGCAATTTACCCATCTTTATCATCACTGTCCCCTTCTTTGACTCATCGATAACATAGTCATGCTACAAATAAAACAATGCATTACAAATCATCGAAAAAGATAATTACCAATTACATAAGTCCTTCGTCTTTTCATTAATTCTTAGTTTATTATTATTTTTAATCGAGAGGAAGAAGGGATTTTAATTTAATTTAATTTAATTTTTATTTTCAGTCATTCGTCTTTTCACACACATCAAATATATGTATCTTTTTATTTTTAATATAAACTCTATATGAAGAAAAATACCCAAAAATACTCATTTACTCACCCGAATCTCAGCCCACATTTGATCCTTCAAGTCATTAGATACATCAGCCCACTTCATGTTGATATTAACCCTGGAGCGTACTAACTTGCCTAGATCGGTCGTGAATGATGTCGCGTTATCACCAATCGACTGATCATTATAACCCTATTGATCAATTATTCTTGGTTGTCTTATCTTGGAAGTAGATCCTTTGGCAGGTCCCCTCCCCTTTTTTCTTTTCCGGATTGGCAATGCCTCCGTGTCATCTGTATAAGTAGAAGTATGATGCTGATATATATCATCGAGGTGATGCTCTTCGCCCTCTCCGCCAGAATCCATGTACCTGAAATAATTAACATATCAACATAAATACAACACCAAGTGTTTTATTGACAAGTACTTTAATAAAAAATAATAATAACATTTACAAGTAGAGTGGAGTAAAAAAAATAAAATAAGGTGTACAACAACAAAAAATAATAATAACATTTATCATTTTCTTATAAGGTGTACAATTTTGTGTTCATATTATTATAATTAATTATTAATATTACTAAAAAATGACAAACTTACAACTAAGATATGAACAGTCCCTTGTCATGTGCCGATACAAATGGGAGATCATCTTCATTATGATCACATTGCACATCTACATGAGGTACACCTATAGAAAAAGAGGGTATCTCATTTTCATCCGTTTCAACCTGCCTTCAATACCAATTATCTTTCGACTTGCTTGTAAAACAACTGACCATTTCTGGTCGGAAGGATCCTCCACATAAAATACTTGTTCTGCTTGCGATGCAAGTATAAACGGATCATCTGTGTAACCACAATGACTGAAATCTACTAAAGTGAAGCCCATCTCACCATGTTTAGCACCCCGACGATTATCAATCCATTTACAACGGAAAAGAGAAAACCTGAATTCTATATAGTCTAGCTCTCATATTTCTTCGATCCGACCGTAATATGACATCTGTGTAAGAACAGTGTTATTATCTGATGTGTTAGAATAATCTATCGATGATGCCACTAATGTTACTCCACTATTTTGCATTACAGATTTTTCATCTTGACGAGAAGTGAAAAATGTATAACCATTGATGTCATATCCTTCATATGAATAAATTGGTGTTTTCGTCCCGTAAGCTAACCATTTCAAGTCAGATCCCACATCATCAGACAAGTCAGAACTTTGTGAGGAAATCAAATCCTTAAACCACATTAAAAATGTTTGATTATGTTCATGTGCCAACCAAACTTCACCTCTCGTAGGATTATGAGATTTCAAAAGATTTTGATGTCGTTGTATATATGGATGGACAATTTGTAAATGTTGCAGCACGAGAAGATGGGCTTTACTTTGTAAATGATCTTCTACATTTTTCATCTTCTTTCGTCCAATTGTACCAATACCTTGCAATCTTACTTCGTGTCTAGACTTGGGAAGTCCTAAGTGATCAACATTCTTTAAGTAAGGAGTGCAAAATTCCAACACTTCTTCATCGATTACTCCTCTAATAATGCTTCCTTCAGGACGCCCAGGATTTTTTACTCTTAGACTTCAAACTTCCCATATGTCTTTCGAATGGCCACATGTATCGTAAGAATACCGGACCACATACTTTGATTTCCCCTACCAAGTGCACAACAAGATGCACCATAATGTCAAAAAATGACGGTGGAAAATACATCTCAAATTGACAAAGAGTAACAACAACTTGACGTTGTAACTCATCAAGTTTCTCCGGATGAATCACTTTGATACATATAGCATTAAAAAAAAAAAGCACAGTCTCATTATTGCATACCTCACATGTTTAGGAAGAATCCCTCGGATAGCAACCGAAAGAAGATGTTGCATCAAAATATGGCAATCATGAGATTTCATACCAACTAATTTCGAATCTTTTAATGACACAAAATTCTTGATATTCGAACAATAGACTGAAGGGATCTTTATTCTATACAAACACTCACCAAAAACTTTCTTCTCGGATTTCGTCAAAGTAAAGCATGCAGGAGGTAGATAATATCCTCTATCCCTTTTTTGTGGTGCCAACTCCATTCACATCTTTAAATGCACAGACATGTCTTTTCGAATGTTGAGACCGTCTCTGAACTTTCCAGGAATGTTTAAAAGTGTTCCAATAATAGCGTCACAAAGTTTTTTCTCGATATGCATCACATCTAGACAATGTCTAATAGTTAAATCCTTCCAGTAAGGAAGTTCCCAAAAAATAGATTTTTTTTTCCACAATCCGTTCTTGGTCGGTTTGTATGGTTTTCCAAAAAACGTATTCAAGTTTTTCACTTTTTCGTACACTTGAAAATCACTTAATGGTAAACGTGGAACCCTAAGCTCAGTACGACCGTTGAATGGTCTTTTTAATCTACGATAACGGTGGTTAATGGGAAGAAACCTTCTAAAATCCGGGAAGACATTTTTTTTGCAGTTTGGCAAGCGAAGATCAACTGTATCCTCTTCACATATCGGGAAAGCTTTGGAACTTTTCATAGGATAACCAGATAGGTTTCCATAGGTGGGAAAATCATTAATTGTGCAATACAACATAGCACGCAACTAGAAGTTTGTTTTGGTTTCACATCATAAGTAGAAACACCTTCCCTGAAGAGCAATTTCAAATCATCGATAAGAGGATCAAGGTAAACATCGACATTATTGCCCGGCTTCTTTGGACCATAAATTAGAAGAGAAAGCCTAATATACTTTCGCTTCATCGACAACATCGGTGGCAAGTTATAAATTCTCAGTAAAATGGGCCAAGTGTTGTGTTGACTACTTAGAGTGTCGTGTGGACTCATACCATCTGTGCATAAGCCAAGTCTCAAATTTCTGTTCTCATTCCCAAATCCTGGGTATTTTAGATCGATTTGGTTCCATTGTGGAGCATCAGCCACATGTCTCAAAAATCCATCTTTTTTTTCGATCTTCGGCGTGCCATACCAAAAATTTAGAATCTTTTTCATTTGAAAATAACCATTTGAACGTGGGTATTATCGGAAGATACCACAGAACCTTCGATGGTATTCGATTCTTTCCACTTTCAGTGACACCAGATGCATTCAACTTTTTCTTGTACCGTGAAAGATGGCATCTTGGACATTCATCCAAATCCTCATACGCCTAACGATACAAGATACAATCATTCGGGCATGCATGAATTTTCTGAAATTCTTTTCCCATAGGGCACATTAGTTTTCTAGATTCATATTTCATTGAAGGAAGCGTGTTCACAGGAAACATTTCCTCAAGACCTTCCAATAATTATGTGAAACTCGCATTAGTCCATCCATGCTTCACCTTCATGTGAAATAATTTCAAAACGGCAGATAACTTGGAGAATGTTGAATATGGATACAAGGGAAGCTTAGCCGCAGCCATCAAACTTTCATATGCTTTCGGTTGATAATCAGAATTTTCTTGAACATTGGTAACCAAATCATTGGTTCGATCATCTTCAAATTTGTCGCTTTCACTGTCATTCGTATGGTTTGAAGCATCTTCGTTATGAGCACCAATATTACTAGTACTCGCAATCTCATCTGCCTTCCTCTTCAAATTTACAGAATAAGATTGTTGAGAAGCAGTAGCATCGCCTTCTACAGAAACCTCTCCATGAAGTGTCCAAACAAAATAATTATCTCTGAATTCTCGTTCGAACAAATGTGCATAAATTATGTACACATCGGTTTCCTAACTCATGTTGCGGCAAACTGAACAAGGGCACAAAATTCTATCATCTCCTTGTTGTTTTTGATACTCAATGGCTTTTTCAATGAATTCATTCACTCCTGCCAAATATGTGGTAGTGTTTCGGAGCCCGTACACCCAACTTCGATCCATCCCTAAAAAAGATTTTGTGTATTAGAGGATTAAGTAGGCAGTGATCTTCGCCGTCACTGACACTTGTGTAGTCGGGCAGCGCCCATTTCTGTTTCTGGCACAATTCTTATAGCTTTGATTTGTACATTTTTTTAATTTTGTTCTTTGTGTGTGAGTGTGTGTGTCGGTGCCTCTTTAAGTGTTTGATTTAATGTAATAATGCATGGGAAGAAAGAAAAAAGTATGGAGAGTGAGTTAAATGGTTATGGATACGGGCTTTTCTAGGAACATGAAAATGATTGCTGCATGTTGTACCTTTTCTTACAGAGGGCTAATAAGAAGTTTTTAAAGTAAAACGAAAAGTGGTTGATACACTTTGCATGCACTTGTACTTTTTGTGTAGGATGTTAAAATAAAAATTAAAAAAAGATAAACGTAACAAAGAGCTGCAAACATCTCGCTACATTTTGCATGCAATTTGTGCATATATTGACCCTTTATTATAAATTAATTTTCAGATGTTACCACAGTTCAGTTCTTAGATTATTCAGAAAAATTGAATTGTATAAGATCTTAATTGCGTTCAAGCCTACATTACTTGTATCATTTCGCTGTGTTACATGTTAATCTGGGCAGTAATTAATTGCATTACTGTTACAAAAAGAAATAACAAAAAGCAAATGATGTCCCATACGACCAGTACCAGGTCCTTCAAACACCTTGCTACATTGTATATCACCAGCCTAATTAAAGTCAAAATTTTGGTCGATTTTCTTATTGCAATAAAATATATATATATATATATATATATAAGAGATGCTCGTCTTCAAAACATGTCACTGTTTATCTTTTATTCTTCATTGTCTTAAGTTTGTACTTCAAAAAATGAATTAATAACAATAAATCAAAAATCGAATCCCAAAACATCTCACTGTTTATCTTTTATTCTTCATTGTCTTAAGTTTTTACTTCAAAAAAAGAATTAATAACAATAAATCAAAAATTGAATCATCTATTCCAAATGGTACGTTCACGTGTTCCAAGCAGTTTTTTAGTTATTAAGTTTTTTTTTTCTGAACCTGTGCAGTTTTTTATATGATGGTGTGGTGAAGATATGCACATGCACATGCAGTTTTTTTTTTCACATGCAGTTTTAGATATGCACATGCAGTTTTTTTTCCAAGAACAAATGCGTGAACTCCTTCGACGGTTGCGGACATGTCTAACCTGAACGTAGCTCAGAGAATATACGTCTTTAGAAAATTCTCACAAGGAATCATATGTTTGGGAGCAAAGTAGTCTCAGAATCAAAATAAAAATTTATGGCATCAAATCACGGCCTTAACATGCTATTTTTGAATGTTCATTAGCACCTGATATAGTGAAAGGCTTAAGTCTTCAGATTTGGTCACTTTAGAGTTCGGATGTTAACTGGATTTCTTGGAATAGCAAAAGATACATATATTTCATATGAACAAAATGGACAACAGACAAGTTTAGCTTGCTTTTTGTAACGCCCCAATTTTTCATAGCGGAAATAGAAGAGGAAGCATTAATATTTTAATAAAATTAGTTTGAGGGACGTTACTTTTCGAAACACTTAAAAAATAAACAAAAAAATTAAAATAAATAACTTTATTAAAATAAATCCAACTCTTTCTAGTCAAAGAAAGCGAATAATTAAAGAGAATAATATTTAATACGAAATAAAATACTTAAAAAGTTAACCATCTTTCGACTAGAGTAGAAACAAAAATAGCTTAATTTATTATCGTCGCCACCACCACGCTTCTGCTCGACTTCACTTATCCTGAAAAATGTTTGATGAAAAGGGATGAGTACACAACGACTCAGTGGAGATACAATTCATAATTAATTTCTCAACATAATATAGAATCATAGTAAAACATGAAAATAATTGTTCTGTGCAGTACGGTGGGCCATCCCAAGGATCCGTTGACCCCGGACCCATTAAGGTCCCTGACCAAAAATTGTTCTGTGTAGTACGGTGGGCCATCCCAAGGATCTGTCGACCCCGGACCCATTAAGGTCCCTGACCAATAATTGTTCTGTGCTGTCGCGCGACTTTATGTATACATAGTCATTTGCCCGAAGGCCATAATTGTATAATTGTCATGTAATCACCATAAACTATAACATATCGAGCAATTAATATGAACTTGGATTTAAAAGGATTTTGAGTTGAATATCCCCACCTTTAGACTGACGCTTGTGATCTTTGAAATATGCAAATGATCGTGTTTGCAAATCATGAGTCTCAAAATCAATGCTCCTACATTAAAACGTAATTTAACTTATTTTATGAAATAAGGATTTTAAAACTTAAAAATATGAATAATTGAAATAATTATCAGTCAAACCTTGAAGTAAGTCAAAGAGGCTATGTTTGTAAAGTTCACGAAAATGGAGGGTGGAAAGGAGATAACTTGAAATGTCTGTAGGCTGAAATGGTGTTTCTTGGTAAGTTTGGGGGCTAAATCTGGGTTTTGTGCAAATTGGGTCTCAATTGAATGATTTGAAGGCATTTGAGGTCAATTGGTAATACTTGGCAAATGTCTGGGTATAAAAATCAAAATCCAGCGTCCATCTCTCCTTTCCCAAATTCCTTCTCTATTTTCCCAATCGGCCAAACCCCATTTCTCCCCCTTTCCTCTCCAGAGTCCGAAATTGGTGCAGCACCTCTCCCGTTTGGTCATCGCCGGCGGCCAGAAACGACTTCCGTGTGTAGGCGGGTGCAGTTGTCAATCCCCTCCGGGCATAATTCTCTCCGTCTCCTTCGATCCTTAACTGGGCAATCCGGCGGTAGCAATCCGACTACTGAACCATGGCGACATCTGGCAGCAACCGGCGAGGTGACCCCTCTCCACCTTCTCCGACGGCAGCGGTGTTGAGCGGACCAGGCGTCATAGTCGGCGGTGATGGAGACCCGCAGTGAAGCCACGACCATTCGGCGGTGAAGGCGATGAATCCAGAGGCTGCGACCGGTGACCTATTTTTCCTCTCCTCCTTCGATTTGTCGCCAGCGAAGCCTAGGAAGGCGGCAGCGTGGCTGCGGTTGGCAGCGGCTGCAGTGGCGGCTACAGGGCTCCGAGGGTCGGTGGCGTGGCGATCCAAAAATTCTCATGGATTGGATGACTATGAACTTGGTTGAACAGGAGTCCGAATTGGGCTGTGATGGCGATGCTCGACAGTGGCTGTGGGGGTTGCATTTCAGTTGGGAAAAGCTTTCAATGGAGGTGGTCATTTTTGTTGAGGAGGGCGGCTGCATGTTGCCGGAATTAGATCCGACGACGATTGTTGGTGATATAGATTATCAGAGTGGATGACGATGGTGGGTTTGAGTTTTGACTGTCGGTGGTAGAAGTCTGATCCAAGGTGTAACTAAATGTTGTTTGCTTTAATTAGCTGCAGTTAGGGTTTTGATTGTGGAGATTTGTGAGTTGATTACGATGTTTAGGTTTAGGAGTCCCAAAGACATGAGATTGCTGATTAATTTGTTTCAAAACGTAACTTCTAGGGTGTGGGATTTGGAATACTGCTAGGGTGTGGGATTTGGAATGATATGGTTCAGTCAAAGAAATACAATGCAGCCCATAAAATCCGGATAATTTTATATGTAAAAATATAAATATTTTATTTACAAATAAAGCATGACAGTCTAATTGGGATTAAAAATTAATATATATATATATATATATTATATAATATATATATATATATATATACGAAATAAAAAATTTGGGATGTTACACTTTTCTTTATCTTCAAAAAATAAATAATAATAAGATATGCACATGCGCAGGGTATGGTGTGGTGACAGCTTGTAGAAAACTTCAATCGAACAAGAATAATAGTACTAGTGCCGAGATTATGAAGGAACTTGATATCGACAACGACCAGAAAATAAATGAGGATGAATTTGTTAATGGAATGAGTAAATGGCTTGACGATGCTAAGGATGCAATGAATAAAAGATATCATTCAGTTAAATCACTCAAGGGTTTGTACCAGGTAAGATTTTACTTTTCAAAGTTAGAGAGCATTTACTGCAAGAGCAAGAAAAAAATTAAACAAGTTTCTATTCAAGTTACAGCCTTTAAGTTTGTTGTTTTAGTAATTAAGCTAAACTTCATGGGTAATTTTCAATTATCCCAAAACATAATTAAGTTTGTTCTTGATTAGAGTAGATTTGTCCTTACTTTTATTAGTATTTTAGTACGTTTTTCTATTTGTTTTTGGTATAAGTTGGACGATTTAAGTATAATTCCGTATTTTTATAGTTCTGACTTATTTTACCGTATTTTAATCGTAATTGATGCAAATAGGTGATATTTCGTTGTTTTCACCTTACAGCTACGTAACCGGAAGAGTTCAGCGCGTAATAGACAAAGTTCGATGTTCAAGAATAGGAGAACGAGCTTTCCGGCGAAACGAGTAGAAAAAGATAGAGAGAGACGGAGGCAGACGCGCAGTCGCGTCGACTGACGTGAACGTCGATGCTCCGTCGACGCGAGCCATGATCCGCGTCAGTCGACGCAGCGTCGACGCACTGTCGACGTAACTTGCTGAAGCGTCGATGTCGACGCACCGATGTCGACGCAACGTCGACGCAACTTGCTGAAACGTCGATGTCGACGCACCCATTCGACGCACCCGCCCAGCCAAAGCGCACGCCCTGGAAGCACCGATGCCGAGCACCTGCACGCGTCAGTCGACGCACCATCGACGCACCGTCAACGCGACGGCCCAGAATTCAGATTTTAGGGTTTCTTGTGCGCCAAGACTTGTAATATCTATATAAACCCTCTATATTTCGGATTTTAAGAGGGGAGACACCAGAGACACGACCACCTAGGGTTCCTTAGCGTACGATATCAATTATTCCACATCTCATAACGAGATTTGAAGACGGAGATCAAGGATCAAAGAACAACGCGTCCAAAACATCGAATTCGAGTTCGGGATTCAATCTTCGCCCAAGATCAACGTTCAAACTCCGGAATAGCTGGAGCTTTTTACCGCTTTCATTAGTTAAAATAAGTACTCTAAACTCTTAGATAATTTCGTAGTTAATTTCTTAGTTTAATTCTTAGTTAATTTCTTAGTTAATTCTAGTTTATTTAGCTTAATCGTGTTTATGCTTGGATATTGGATATTGGTTAATTTAGTTTATTTATGCGAGTTGATTTGTGCTTAGTTATTCGTCAATCTTAGATTCTTATGATTCATTACTTAGAGGTAATTTCTTATGCTTATGATCTTAGATTTGTTAATTAGGTTTAATTTACGGTTGCGTATCATTGATAGTTTAGTTATTGCTCGTAGTTGATAATTTGGTTAGAATAATTAGTTTAAATAGCTTTAGTTTAATTATTGCTTTAGTTATAATGATCAACTCAATTTCTTTTAAAACCCCAATTGTACATGTATTTTATTCTAGTTGGTAAATTGAGAAAAACATCCGACAAACCGAATAGTTGTTTCCTCGAGAGATACGACTCGAGTCAAACTCATCACCCTACAGTTACCTCGTACTCTTACGAGCAAACTGACGTGCTTTTAAATTAATTTACTAAAAAGGGGTGCACAAAATTTTGAGTGAACAATTTGGCGCCGTTGCCGGGGAAGCAACGAGTAGGAATTAAAGATGCTTTTCGTTTTATTTTCTTTTTGATTTATTAGTTTATTTTTATTTTCTTACTTGGTCTTTGCCATTTGGTACGTTGATGTATTGTTGAGTTTATGAAAGTAAGGCGATCACTTCAACGCGACCTTGTACCATTCATTGACAACACCCACCGTTCAAATCCACCGAGACCAAGACCTATTTTTATTCCCGAGGACGATTCCTCAACAGCAACTGATTTCGCTTGTGATCAAGTTTCCGACATTATGTTGGAAGCAAATCCGATTCGAAACGGTGATTCACCACCGAGATCACCACCACGCCCCATTATTGCGAGACAAGATGCGGGGAGAAACGAAGGAGTCGACCAGCAGCAAAACGTAATCGGTCACCAACCCAACATGGAAAATGTGAGGCACAACGAAGATATGAACAACAATGCTATTCACCAACACAACATCGAGAACGTGGCAATTAGGAATGAAGATTTTCTGCAGCATAACGTGTATGCTAATAATCAAAGGCACGTGAATGATTGGTTGGAGAATCAAGATCATGGTTATGAGCAAAATAATTTCGGAAGGAGATACGATCACGAGCACCATTACACGCATGATGACCAATATGAGAGAGTTAATGACCGAGTTAGGGAACCAAGGGGAGATCAAGCACCTCGACAACGAGATTTGGCACGCCCGAAGGTTGTGCTTTATGGGTTTGCTATTGTTCTTGGACCGACTGCAAGGGAAGTAGAGATTAAACTGCATCAAACTAATTTACTTCCGACTTTTCATGGAAATGCCCACAAAGACCCTTTAGCATTTTTGAACTACTTTATAGATGAAGTAGGCAAATTTGTAGGTCATGGTTTAAACCGGGAGGAGATGCAAATGATTTGTTTCCCCTATAGCATGAAAGGCAAGGCGAAGACATGGTTACTGTCCTTAGAACCAAGGTCATTAACTGATTGGGAGATGATAAGGGAGAAGTTCCTAAATCAATACTATTRGGCACAAACAACGGGGCGAATTCGGAGGCAGATTGCTAACTTCGAACAAGTGGAGGGAGAATTATTTCATGAAACATGGGAGCGTTACAAATCACTTTTACAAGCATGCCCCCATCATAGCTATTCCCCCGAGATAATTAATCAGTTTTTCTTTGATGGTTTGTCGCCCATGGGGAAGAGCCAAGTTGAAATAGCAGCAGGAGGAGATTTTGGTGATTTAACGGCRCGCGAGGCAAAACGAGTATTGGAGAAACTGAGTGAAAAATCTAGAGAAACCAACTCTCGGCCTCGTAAATTGAAAGTTAATGAGATTTCCATCCCTGATCCTGACTTAGATGATGGCAAATCAGTCAAAGCAAAGTGCGAAGAGATATTTGAGGAGAAATTGGTAGCTTGGAAGGCCGAGCGAGCAAGCAAGGCCTCTTCGAAGAAGACTAATGCGATGTGTCACCAATGCGGATCCCCCGAAAATTTAGCCGATATGTTCCCATTCAACAACGAACAACGAGGGGACGCCAACGCCATCCATCACTATTCGAATCAACAACATTCGAGGCAGAGACCACCACACATGCAAACACCTGCTACAGTTCAGTCGACTGATCAACTTTTAGTTTGGCAACAGAACTAAGTTACCGAAACTTTTTGGAACCGAGATGGCCTTACACATGTTCAGAAGGAAATGAAGGGAGTTTGAGACGATATGAAAGAATTGAGAACGATGATGGCTGAAATGGCCAAAAGCACTCTTGAAAATTCGTCAGGACTAAGAAGATTGGAGTTAATGGTAGGACAATTGGCAACTGACATGGCATCATTGAAGAAGGAGAAAAATACTCTTCCAAGCCAAACAGAACAAGCCTCAGCTATTCWTGTGCTGAGAAGCGGGAAAGAAGTGGATAACTGCATCGAGCTAGGAAAGGAGGGAGACAAGAAAGAGACCGAGACCCAACCTCCGGGAGTAGTGAAGAAAAAGAAATCGACAGCAACTGAAGACCCCATCGACTCCTTAAATTCGCCGCCCAAGAAGTTGACTATTTATGATCATGTTCCCTTCCCAAGTCGCCTACGTACGGCCAAGGAGAATAAGAGATTCATGGAGCTATATAATTTATTGAAAAATGTCAATATTAACCTCCCCCCGATAGAGGTGATAAAGACAATGCCGGCGTTTTTGAAGTTTTTCAAAGATCTAGCATCAAAGGAAAGGCGTTTGGCTACAAATCAGCCTGTATCTTTGATTAGAGAAGTTGGAGATATATTTAAGAAACCATTGCAACCTATAGAGAAGGATCCCGGGAGTTTTTGCATAACTATTTCTCTCGGGAATGGACAAACGGCAAGGGGAATGCTCGATCTTGGCGCTAGCATAAATTTGATGCCCTACTCAATTTACAAGGAATTTGACCTAGGACCGCTGAAACCGACCACGATGAAATTACAATTGGCGGATAGGACAATAAGGCTACCCTTGGGGATTGTGGAGGATGTCTTAGTACAAGTAGACAAGCTAGTAGTTCCGGTTGATTTTGTCATTATGGACGTTGGTGACGTACAAAGCTAGAATCGAGAGCATGCAATTTTATTAGGACGTCCGTTCATGTCTACAACGCGTACGGTGATCGATGTAAACGAGGGGAGGGTGACTATGTCCGTATTGGGCAAAACGGTGATGTTTTCACTTCAAGATTTCCACAAGAGTCCTGCACCATTTATAAAGGACGATTGTCCTACTGTTGATTTAGTGGATTCTTGCGTGAATGTACTTCTGAGCATCGGCACAATCAAAGAGTTTGATAATGTAGAGGTATTTGAGGATGGATTGCCCATGCGGTTTGACGTACCTAAAAATGAGCCAAAAGTGGATTTGAGACCACAATGAGATCGTTCGAGGTTTGAGCCAAGAGAAGAGACGAAGCCACCGAATTATCGTTCAAGAAGTGTTTCCCTCGACCCCTACAAGAATTTTAAACGTACGAAGAAAAAGGGCGAGGGTAATAGCAAGGATAGGACAAAGAAGAAGAAGAAGTCGAACGAAGTTTTTAACGAGAAGTTCAAGGTTGGTCAATTAGTGTTATATAATTCCGATCGTAAGTTTGATCCAACCAAGTTTGAAGTCGCATGGAGTGGACCGTTTTTAATAAAAGAGATGGATGAGTATGGTGTAGCCACACTGTACGATGAGAGTGAGAAATCAAGTTTCCAAGTCCACAAGCATTGGCTTAAGCTTTATTTCAAGGATAAAATGAAGAATCGTGATCGTACCAAGAAGGAGTTCGTGGACCCACCACGAGCTAGACATTGATCAAGCAATTACGTCGAGCATATGACATTAAATGTTGCGCTTCTTGGGAGGTAACCCAAGCGTTAGTTAGTTTTCGTTTTATTTTCTTTATTTTCTTTTATTTTATTTCTGTCTTTTTATATTGTGTCAATTGCCGTGGTACGTTTATGTGGGTGTTGATGTGCAGAAAATACGATAAATCGCTTATTTATGGACAACGGTTATATAACGGTAGCTCGCTACCGCAAGACCTTGCCGCTAGTTCCACTCGAGGCGTTAACGATAACGATCAACCACTGAACTTACCGCTTACCGCAGTAATCATGGATTACGATGATTTCATCGATCGAGGTCACAATCCGACCCAAGTTCGCTGAAGCCCGACAACCTTTTGATGAGATGCAGCCCAGCCATTTACGACGTTGGCCGCAATCTGGCCGTTTCAAATCTAAAAAGACGTGCCACCGGGCACTTGCGCGTTGTAATTGATCACAATCATGTTTTGTTTGTTTGTTTTTGTTTATAGGTTTGTTCGGGACAATCTAGTCACGCGATCTAAGACGAAGGATAATTGCACATGCGTTTTTAGAGAGACTCGGCCATCGAATTTTCAGGGATGTTTTCTTATCTCCCATACTCTTATTTTCTTTAATATTTATGACAATCAGGATATTGCCAAGTTTTTAGGGAGGGGGGTGGTTGAGTATGGTTTATATTTTAAGTGCAATTTGATGTCTTTGTTTTGAAATGCATTAATTTGTAAGTGTGATTGATCGCTATTTCTACGTTTAATTGTGTTTGTATGGCATGCCTGTCGAAGTTGACTATGTATGATTATTTGTTCTAATTCTTTGAGCGTGCATAAGTGCATAGTTTTTCAAAATTTATTATTATATATTGTAAAATGGTACTTGGACGCAACTGATTTCACAAAACCTTAAAAGCAGCGTCAATTCAAAAAATTTCATGCAAAAAAGCCAGCGAGTAGCCTGAGTGTTTATCATCTTTGCATGTGCTTGAGTAAGTTTCAGTCTTGATATCTCTTTGAAACCGCTGTGTGTAGTCGACTTTGAACATGAAGTTAAGGCACATATAAAACCCTATTCCGGCCATATCCATATATTTTTAGCCACTTTAAATTCTAATCAAGAAGCAAATTGCTTCACCTCGTACAAAAATAAAAACCTCACTAAGCACTCATAACGTAGCCTTTAAATATAGGCTATTTCCCAACTCGCAAACGTAAAACTGACTATAAGCTCAAACCACTTAATCACAACTCTTTTGCCTTTTAAACATAAGGCTTCATAAAATAAACAATTAAACTCAAGCCTTTACAAGCGCGTAGGCAGTTAATCAACACTATCCACCATCCTTCATTTTTCTTTTTATATCATCCCCCTTTTATTCTTTTTTATGGGGTATTAATTTTTTCTTTCTTTTCTTTTATTTTTATTTTTTTTTTGGATGGTGGTCCTTAATTACAAAATAATAAATTCCTAATAAAAATTTCCAAGACTCAAATAACCAATAAAAATAGCGAACTCCTACCCCACGCTTTTAATGGGTTGTAGGGGTCGTCTCAAAAACACTCATGGCTATAGGCATGGATTATTTGGCTATGATTGGCTCATTCGGAATTTATAGTGGCTAAAAATATATGGATATGGCCGGAATAGGATTTTATATGTGCCTTAAACGTCATGTTCAAAGTCGACTACACACAGCGGTTTCAAAGAGATATCAAGACTGAAACTCATTCAAGTACATGCAAAGATGATAATCACTAAGGCTACCTCACTGGCTTTTTGCATGAAATTATTTTGAAATGACGCTATTTTTAAGGTTTTGTGAAATCAATTGCGTCCAAGTACCAATTTACAATATATAATAATAAATTTTGAAAATTAATGCACTTATGCACGCTCAAAAGACTAGAACAAATAATCAAACATAATTAACTTTGACAGGCAATCCATACAAACACAAATAAGCGTAGAAATAGCGATCAATCACATCAAAAATATGCATTTCAAAATAAAAGACATCAAATTGCACTAACCATACTCCAACCATCGTCTCAAAAACACTCATGGCTATAGGCCATGGATTATTTGGCTATGATTGGCTCATTCG
>BMAC01000021.1:1043573-1057233 GCA_014905375.1 Phtheirospermum japonicum
TTCCTCACGAAGGATAATATATATAAGTACACTCAAAAGCACTCAAGTATTTTCTGCATGGGACGTGTATACACTCAAATCATACAATTACATGCACAATAAATAAGCACCAAAAATCAATCTCTTCTCAATCGCAAATTAAGTGTGCTATCAAAACTAAGAATCAGAAAAGGTCTTTACGGGTTGTAGTGTAAGGCTCTTTGGACGGGTGTGGAATTTATAAGTCGTGTGTCTAACTCATGATCAAACATGATCAATAACTCACCTAACCTAATCTAATCAAGAAGCAATAGATTCACCTCGTACAAAAGAAAAACCTCACTAAGCACTCATAACATAGCCTTTCAAATAGGGTATTCCTCAACTCAAAACTCGTAAACCGACTGAAAGCTCAAACCACTTAAGTACAATTGAAGCTTATAGCATGCTTCTTACACAACTCTTGCCTTCTAGTCATTAGGCTTCATAAAATAAACAATAAAATTCAAGCCTTTATAAGCGCGTAGGCAATTACTAGCACAAGACCCACCATCTTTCTTATCATTTTTTTTATTTTTCCCCCGTTTATTTTTTTTATGGGGTTTCTCTCTTTTTTATTATTTTATTATTATTATTTTTTAGATGGTGTTCCTTACTCACAAAATAATAAATTCCTAATAACAATTCCAAGACTCAAATAACCAATAAAAATATGAACTCCTACCCCACGCTTTTAATGGGTTGTAGGGGTCGTCTCAACAACACTCATGGCTAAAGGCTTAGATTATTTGGCTATGATTGGCTCATTCGGAATTTATAGTGGCTAAAAATATATGGATATGGCCGGAATTATATGCGCCTTAACTTCATTTTCAAAGTCGACTACACACAGCGGTTTCAAAGAGATATCAAGACTGAAACTTATTCACGTACATGCAATGATGATAAACACTCAGGCTACTCGCTGGCTTTTTGCATGAATTTTTTTTTGAATTGACGCTTCTTTTAAGGTTTTGCGAAATCGATTGCGTCCAAGTACCATTTCACAATATATAATAATAAGTTTGAAAAATTATGCACTTATGCACGCTCAAAGACGAAAACAAATAATCATACATAATCAACTTTGACAGGCACGCCATATAAACACAATTATCGCGCAGGAATAGCAATTAATCACGTTTAAGAATATAATTATTATAGGCCAAGTATCAAATAAAATTACACAATTAATCAATACAAATCACACTCGACCACCCTCCTCTCTAAAAAACCGGGCAATCTCCTGATTGCCACAAATACATCAAAATCAAAAAGAGGAAGGAAAAAGAAAACATCCCTGAAATAATAGTAGTCGAGCCTCTACTCGTCAATTTGTGTAATTGGCCTTGCTTCAACGTGCGCGATATGAAATGCCCTAAAAGAAAAAAAAAATAAAACAAGCAAAAATAAAGAAAATAACAATATTTTTGGATGTTATATTTTCCAATTTTTTTTAGTTTTTATTATTTTTTTTATTTTTTTAGATAAAGCATAAATAACAAAAATAAAGATACGAGATTTAGAACTCGCGGGAATCATCATCCTCGGGGTTCTCGTCGACATCCATGCTTGGTGTGGGGTATGCCGCCTCAAATCGTTCCTCGAGCTTCGAAATGCGAGCTCGCATCTTCTTCAAACTCTGACGGTTTTGGTCGTAGTTCGCATCAATCTTCTCGTCGATGATTTGGAGCTTATCGAACATCTTCACTTGAAATGCTCAGTTTTTGTCAAAAAACTGGCTCCAATCGGGACTCGGGCCCAAAGTAGAACGGCGGGCTTGCTCCATATCCGCGTCGCCATCGTCGTCGTCATCGTGTAGTCGAGACGAAGATCCTCCTCTAGTCGACGACCTCACTCGGGGTGCCGGTGCACGCGTAAGAGGTAATGAAGTGGTCCCGAGTGGGCTAAGTCCATTTTTGGCCGGATCGAACCCGAAGTGATGGGCGAGGCCGGTAATGTATGGCGCAAATGAGAGAAGTGGTGACTTGCTTCCCGGAGTACCCTTAGTGACGTTGTAAAGTCCTAGCAAAATTAGCGGGTACAACCGGACTTGACGACCATCAACGGGGCATTGTAGAACATAAAGATCGGTTTTGGTCACATAGGTGGCCTCGTTCTTGCATAAAATAATGTGCCCGAGGATCTTGTAGGCAACGTAAAGGGCGTCGTCTTGAATTTTCGAGCAAGGAAAACGCTTGCAATCGCCCGTATTTCCCCCGGTGATCATCCCCCCAAAAGAGGCTAAATCAAAGCCTTGAACTCCAATTGGGTGGTCCCCTACAGTCGGGAAACCGAAAATGTTGCCAAAAATCTCCTCGTCCACACTAACGTCATTCCCTCCTAGTCGACAAGTGAACGTCTCGTCGTTCCGGACCACCAACGTAGAGAAGAACTCGAGCATAAGCTCTCTAAATCCGGGGAGGTGCATTTAGGCGAAGTACCCACATCCGAGGCCATCTACATAGCGTGAAAGATCTGTGTGGTGTCCTGACCCATTCGAGGCCTCTTCCTCAAGACCTTGGACGTTCAAGGTCCTATGTGTAGCGAAACCCCACTTGCGAATATTCTTGAACATGTCCCCTTCCTTTTTGTCAAAAATTGGGAACGATGCTCCATATTTCCCCGATATATCCTTACGTTTACCCGCTCGAGACATAATCAATCAATAAGAAGATGAACGGGAATGATAAACCATGAATAATAAAACTTTTTGTTCTTTGGGGAATTTTGTCGAACACTAGGCGTGCATGTTCAACCAACTAAAAACTCAAACAATCCTCGCACCAAAAACTTCCCAACACAACCAATCACAATTAAATATGTTCCAAGAGATTTTTAAGTGAAGTACCTCAAAGATTGTAGCCCGAAATTGATCGTTTTCTGAAAAACTGCCCAGATTTTGCTTCAACCCTTGTAGCCCGTTTTGGAGAAAGTGGCTTGTATGTAAGAAGTTTGAACGGATTTCTGGGTTTGTGAGTGTTGGTGTGCTTGGAAATTTTAAGAAAGTGAGAATTTGTTGAAGGGTGCAAAATTTTTTAAAAATTTTAAAGTTTAGAAGAAGAAAGAAGTGAGAAGAGAAAGAGGGAAGGGTTGGGATGATTTTGAAGCTGTTTTTCTGGGCTTTCCGCGCGGGTCAAGATGCTATGGGTCGGGTTGGCGGGCCAAAATCCGAATTTAAACGCGTTCTGGGCCGGGCGCGTGGCTCGCATCGATGCCCGCGTCAGTCGACGCGACAGAGACTGATTTCTCGGCATTTGGCGTTGACGCCGCGTCGACTGACATGAGCATCCTCGGCGTCGACGCGGGCGGAATCCTGGGCGTCTTTTTCTTCGCTTGTTTGATCAATCCTCCTCATCCGAGTTCTTCCATCTGTTCTAAACAAATAAAAACCAAAATAAAACAATAAATAAAATAAAATACAAAAGGATACAAATGCTCGGGTTGCCTCCCGAGAAGCGCAAATTTTAACGTCGCTTGCTCGAAGTTATTTGCTCGTTTAATTCCAAACGTACGATGGATCTCCAAACTCCACCGAATTATGATCACGACTCTTCTTCCTTTTGTCATAATAAGGTTTCAACCTATGCTTGTGAACTTGAAAGGATAATTTTCTGACTTCATCATACAACGTGGCTACGCCGTACTCATATAATTCTTCTATCGAGAATGGTCTGCTCCATGTAGTTCCAAAGTCAGCTGGGTCATATTTACGCTCGTGATTCTGTAGTACTAAATTTCCAACCTCAAACTGAAAGTTTTTAACTTCCTTCGTGCGAACCTCTTTCGATTTCTTCTTCTCCCTCGCCCAATCGTCGAAATATGCCTCGCCCTTGTTCTTTTTGCGTGAAAATTTAAATTTTTTGTTAGGGTCGAGGGAATCTTGACTTGGGCGACTTATTGGTGGTTTATGCGGTCGCTCCACATCGAAATCGTCTCCAAATTCTTCTACAATATCGCGCATGTTAATACTTAGTAACTCGATCAAGTCTTCTCCACTTAAGTGCATATGCTCCTCAAACTCGTCGTACTCCTTTCTTGAATCGACTCGTTTATCCCCTCCCTCGGTAGAAAATCCGGCATCGTCCCCGTCGCTCAGTTTGTTCAAAGTTACGATTTCTCGTAACTCGTTTACGCATGATGTAACGGGATCAACGAATGAATCATCCTCTTTCATGATAGGGGAGGGAGTGTTCTAAATATCTCTTAAAGAAAACGTCACTGTTTCGCCCAAAACAGTCATGGTCATCCTCCCTTTGTTAACATCGATTAGCGTATGGGAAGTAGACATAAACGGGCATCCCAGTAAAATGGTATGCTCAGTGCTTTCAGCCGGTACCTCACCAATGTCCATAACCACAAAATCAACCTGAATTACAAGCTCTCCAACTTGTACTAAAACATCTTCGACTACTCCCAAGGGTCGTCGAGTCGAGCAATCGGCCAATTAAAGGCGCATGGTTGTCGGCTTGAGTGGTCCAAGATCAAATGCTTGATAAAGTGAATATGGCAGTAAACTTATCCCTGCTCCAAGATCTAACATTCCTATCGCTTTTTGTCCATTGTCCAAGGAAATAGTGATGCAGAAACTTCCAGGATCGCGTTCCTTGGGTGGCAATGGCTTCTTAAAAATCGCGCTAACCTCCTTTGGTAATGGTACGTATTGATTCGTCGCCAAATGTCTTTCTCTCGAAGCAAGTTCCTTAAAGAATTTTACGTAGGCGGGCATTGTTTTGATTACCTCCAAAAGTGGTAGGTTGATGTTGACATTCTTCAAGAGGTTGTATAGCTCCATGAACCTCTTGTTCTCTTTCGCCGGGCGCAACCGGCTTGGAAAAGGAACAACATCCTTAATTTGCGTCGTTGATTGATTCAGCAGTGATGGTCCGTCTTTGCCAAGGGTGTTGTTCGGAATCGTCCCTTGAATTGAACCAGGCACGTATCTCTTGGTGGATTTATGTATCTTGTCTACTGGTTTAGGAACAAGTTCCTCATCTTGGTCCTCTATGCTATTGTCGATCTTCTTCCCACTGCGAAGGACGTGAACCGCCGACGCTTGCTCCGGTTGGCTTGGTAGCATGTCCTTCTCCTTCTTCGAGAGTTCATCAATCTTTGCGTTCACCTTCGTAAGTCCCTCTCTATTGCTAATCGTCTCGGCCACTTGATTTTGCTGCCAAACCAACAACTGATCATTTGGTTGAGTCGCATTAGACGCCTTCCCTTGCGTATGAAAATTATTTTGTGGTGGCGGCACTGGTGGTGCTTGAGCATATTGTGGTGGGGGATATTGTGGATAAGGTGGCATATGATTTGGATTTCCAGGGACCCACTTGAAAATAGGATTATCACGTTGCGGTGTGTACTTCTTTTGATTCGAATAATTTTGGACCGCGTTAACATCCTCATGCTGCTTAATGTTGTTTGGACACACATCCGCTGAATGCTGGGGGGATCCACACTGGTTACATGTTACGGCCATCCTTTGTGCAGTGGCCTTGCTAGCTCGCTCGGCTTTCCAAGCAGCTAATTTCTCGTCAAATATCTCCTCACATTTTGCCTTCACTAACTTGTCGTCATCTAAATCAGGATCAGGGATGGAAACCTCGTTAACCCTCATTTTACGAGGCCGAGAGTTGGTTTGTCTAGATTTTTCACTTTGCTTTTCCAACACCCGCCTCACCCCGGTGGCTGTCAAATCTCCAAAATCTCCTCCCGCTGCTATCTCTACTTCTCATTTCCCATGGTCTAATAATTCATCGAAGAAAAACTGGTTAGTCATCTCCGGAGAATAGTTGTGGTGGGGGCAAGCTTCCAAAAGCGTCTTGTAACGCTCCCACATTTCATGAAATAGCTCTCCATCCAACTGTTCAAAGGTAGCAATTTGCCTCCGAAGATGCCCCGTAGTTTGGGCCGAATAGTATGATTTAAGAATTTCTCGCTGATCATATTCCAATCAGTCAACGAGCCAAGATCTAGTGATAGTAGCCATGACTTCGCCTTGTCCTTAAAGCCGTATGGGAAACAAATCATTTATACTTCCTCTTGGTGAAGGCCATGAACTACGAATCTCCCCACTTCATCAACAAAGTAGTTTAAAAATGCCAAAGGGTCCTCATGGACATTTCCGTGAAAATTCGGGAGTAAGTTAAGTTGATGTGGTTTGATTTCGACTGCCCTTGCGGTAGGTCCATGAACAATGGCGGACCTAAGAGGTACAACCTTTGGACATGCTAAATCGCGCTGTCTTGGTGCTCGATCTCCCCTCGGTTCCCTAACTCGATCATTAACTCTCTCGTAGTGGTCATCATGCGCGTGATGGTCCTCGAGCTCGTATCTCCTTCCGAAATTGTTTTGCTCGTAACCATGATCTTGATTCTCCAACCACTCGTTCACGTGCCTTTGATTGTTAACATAAGCATCACGCTGCAGAAAACTCTCATTCCTAAATGCCATGTTCTCGATGTTGTGTTGACGCATGACATTGTTGTTTACCTCTTCGTTTTGCCTCATATTTTCCATGTTGGTTTGGTGATTGACTATGTTGTGCTGCTGGTTAACTCCTTCGTTTCTCCCATCGTCTCGTCTCACGTTCTCCATGTATTGCTGACAATTAGCCCAATTGGCTCGGGGTTGTGGTTGTCCATGCAAAATGATTGGTTCACTATCATACCCATTTCGAATGGGGAGTGGTGGTGATCTCGGTGGTGAATCGCCATTTTGAACCGAATGTGCTCCTAACATAATGTCGGGAGCTTGATCACAAGCAAAATCAGTTGCTATCGAGGAATTATCCTCGGGAATAAAAATGGGTCTTGGTCTTGGCGGATTTGAAAGGTGAATGTTGTCAATGAATGGTGCAAGTTCGCGTTGAAGTGATCGTCTTCCTTGCATAAACTCAAAAACACGTCAACGTACCAAATGGAAAAAACCAAGTGCGAAAGTAAAAATAAACTAATAATTTAAAAAGAAAATAAAACGAAAAACATCTTTAAATTCCTACTCGTTGCGTCCCCGGCAGCGGCGCCAAATTTTTGATCCAAACTTTTGTGCACCCCTTTTTAATAAATTAATTTAAAAGCACTATAGTTTGCTCGCAAGAGTACGAGGTAACTGTAGGGTGATAAGTTTGACTCGAGTCGTATCTCTCGAGGAAACAACTGTTCGGTCTTTCAGATGCTTTTCTCAATTTATGAACTAAAATAAAATACATGTACAATTGGGGTTTTAAAAGGTTTTGAAGTGATCATTATGAACTAAAGCAATAATTAAACTAAAACTAATTAAACTAAATACATTAAACTAGATAATCGACTACGAGATATAATTAAACTATCAATAATATGCAACCATAAATTAAACCTAATTAACGAATCTAAGAGCATGAGCATAAGAAATTACCACTAAGCAATGAATCATAAGAATCTAAGATTAACGAATAACTAAGCATAAATCAACTCGCATAAATAAACTAAATTAAACCAATATCCAAGCATAAAACAATCAAGCTAATTAAACTAGTTCTAGCATTAACTAAGCAATTAACTAAGAAATTAACTATGAAATTATCTACGAGTTTAGAGTACTTATTGGAACTAATGAAAGCAGTAAAAAGCTCCAGCTATTCCGGAGTTTGGACGTTGATCTTGGGCAAAGATTGAATTCCGAACTCGAATTCGATGTTTTGGACGCGTTGTTCTTCAATCCTTGATCTCCGTCTTCAAATCTCGTTAAGAGATGTGGAATTATCGTTATTGGAAGCTATGGAACCCTAGGTGGTCATGTCTCTGGTGTCTCTCGTGTCTCCCTCCTGAAAAATCCGAAATATAGAGGGTTTTTATAGATATTGCAAGTCTTGGCGCACAAGAAACCCTAAAATCCGAATTCTGAGCCGTCGCGTCGACGGTGCTTTGACTGACGTGCGCTGGTGCTCGGCGTCGGTGCTGCCTTGGCGTGCGCGTCGGCTGGGCGGGTGCGTCGACTGATGCGGGCTTGCATCGACGCTTCAGCAAGTTGCGTCGACGGTGCGTCGACTGACGCTCCTTCAGTCGATGCTTCAGCAAGTTGCATCGATGGTGCGTCGGCCTTGCGTCGACAAACGTGGATCATGGCTCGCGTCGACGGAGCGTCGATGGTTGCGTCAGTCAACGCGACCGAGCGTCTGCCTTCGTCTCTCGATCTTTTGCTACTCGTTTCGCCGGAAAGCTCGTTCTCCTATTTTTGAACATCGAACTTCATCTATTACGCGCTGAACTCTTCCGGTTACTTAGCTGTAAGGTGAAAACAATGAAATATCGCCTATTTGCATCAATTAAGAAATAAATACGGTAAAATAAGTCAGAACTATAAAAATACGGAATTATGCTTAAATCGTCCAACTTATACCAAAAATAAATAGAAGAACGAACTAAAAAGCTAATAAAAATAAGGACAAATCCACTCTAATCAGTGGGGCATCAAGATCACGAAGCTGAGACCATATGTCAACAAGGCGAAATTGCACAACCAATTGTGCAGGATTATGAACATTCTGAACTTGAAAGAAAAATAGAGGAAACAAGTCATCTAGTCGAGGCTTATATAGCGAGAAGGGCAGAAGAGAGAAATAAACTTCAAAGTCAACCGAAGCTGTTGATTTTTTATGTGCTGGAGCACACCATAGATGTTGAGGATTTAAACTTGAACGATCATTTGAGAGATATGTGTAAGGAAGAAGTTATTGAGAAATTGGTTGAAATCGCTTCCCCTGTGCTAATCGATGAAGCTTTTGACGAGAATGTTGGGGTATTGCCATTGAAGCTTATGTGGATCTTACAAATTCAAGTTTTCTCGAGTTCTATGCGGATAATATGATGGAGCCGAATGTGGAAGATATGTGTACGGAGTATGAGATTGGGGATGTAGTGGAGTTCGCCCCTCTTGCGCTTTTCGAGGATTTAATAGATGATGTTGAGGAGGTGCTACCATTGGAGAACCCAAACAACATTGGAAATTCAAGCCCACTCGAGCTCAAGGAAAATGGAGGAATCGAGGTGCCCGATTTGGACATGAATGAGGTTATTGAGCCGAATGGTGATCCACCCGATGTTTTAATTGATAGTGAGATGGAGGTGGTGGAGGAGAATTCGTGCTCGAGTATTTGTTTGGAAGACGTGTGCAAAGAGGAGGAAGTTTTGGAGAGTTTCAATGATTTTACTCCTCTTATACTGGATGATTTAGACGTCGAGGACAACGACGAGTTTTTAAAACGGGTAGCGGACATTTTGGGGACAAATTTGAATGACATTGCTGAAAACGATGTAGATTTTGATGAAGTACTGGATAAGGATAAAAGAAGGCTGCCAATGGAGAGCCCGGAATTTCGCATAGAAGAGGATGTAATAATCGAGCCTCTTATCGAGCCACCCATGATCGAGGATGAGAAAGAGATGGTGGTTGAGGTAATCGGTCAAAATTTCCCTCCCCTATGCCATTATATAGATTTTAATATTTTCCAGGGTGTTGAGGGAGATGTTAAAGATTTGAAGGAGTTCAGAGTGTACGAGGGATTTGCCGTTTGTTCAATGGATTCCCTAGTTTTTAAGAATATAGAGGATCACCCTGTGCCACAATTTTCTTTTAATTTGTTCGTGGTGTTGAATTATTCACTTTTTTGACCTCCAAAGCGAATTAGAGTTTTGATTCTACGACTTGCTGTTCGTGCCCGCTTTGAGAATTTTAAACGCCCATGCTTACCATTATAGAACACTAAGGCATGGCACGATCGTCATTTTTTTTAGATCCGGGATAGCATCATTCGTAGAAGGCATCGAGGTTTCGACGTTAAACAAGCGCTTCTTGGGAGGCAACCCAAGTGTTTGATTTCTTTATTTCCTTATCTTTTATTTTTATTTTTCTTTATTTTATTTTATTTATTAGTTGTGTCTATGCTGTGGTACGTTTATACGGTGTTGATGTGCAAAAAATTTTGAGAAAATCGCCAAAACTTGGAACCTAGCGGTGACCCCTTTAACGCTAGCATTGCCGTTAGTAGTCTAGGCATGTAACGATGACATGTACCGCTAAACAGGCCGCTGGGGAGTAACAGGGAGGACAACGATTATCTAGTGGTAGCACTAACCGCTACATACTAACCGCTACCATTGCATAGACAGTTTAACGGTAACACCTAGTGGTACACCTTACCACTAACTGTACCGCTAGCATGGTAAATTTGCGCGTAATCGAGGAAAATCAAGCTGATATTTTTGGACGTTGATGAAGTCATTTCCAATCACGGGATTCACAACGAGCGTTGATTGCGCATAGCTTTTTGGAGCAGCTCGACTATTTTCAGGGTTGTTTTCTTATTCCCTTTCTCCCATGCTATTATTTTCTTATATTCGTTTATGGAAATCAGGGGATTGCCGAATTTTTAAGAGGGGGGGGGGGGGGGGGATGGGTTGAGTTGTGATTTATATTTGAAAAATTTTGCAATTTCTTTTTAAAAAAAATAGTAGATAATATTTTACGTGATTGATTACTATTCCTACGCGATATTGTGTTTCTATGGCTTGCCTGTCGAAGTTAATTAAGTATGATTTGATGTTCATATCTTTTGAGCGTGCATAAGTGCATAAATATTTCAAAATTATATTTATATATTGTAAAATGGTAGTGGACGCAATTGATTTCGCAAAACCTTAAAAGCAATGTCAATTCAAAAAAATTTCATGCAAAAAGTCAGTGAGTAGCCTGAGTGATTATCATCTTTGCATGTGCTTGAATAAGATTCAGTCTTGATATCTCTTTGAAACCGCGGTATGTAGTTGACTTTGAAAATGACGTTAAGGCACAGATAAAACCCTATTCTGGCCATATCCATAAGTTTTAGCTACTATAAATTCCGAATGAGCCAATCATAGCCAAATTATCCATGCCTATAGCCCTGAATGATTTTATTGATTCGACCCCTACTAACCCATTAAAAGCGTGGGGTAGGAGTTAGTTATTTTTATTGGTTATTTGTATTTTGGAGATTTTATCAGGGATTTATGAAATTATTGTAATAAAGGATCACCATCCTTAAAAGAGAGAGAGAGAGAGAGAGAGAGAGAGAGAGAGAGACCCCATAAAAAAAGAATGAAAGGGGGATATAAAAAAAAAGAAAAAATAAATAAAATAAAAAGAGGATGGTGGTTCTAGTTGAGTAGTTGCCTACAATTTTAAAGGCTTGTGTTTATTATTTATTTTCTTATGAAGCCTAATGTTTAAAAGGCAAGAGTTGTGTTGAAGAATAAGCGTATTATAAGCTTCTATATTGTTTAAGTGGTTTGAGCTTCAAGTCGGTTTTAGAGTATCGAGTTGAGAAATAACCTATATTTTTATTTTTGTACGAGGTGAAGAAAATTTCTTTGTGATTAAGATTAGGTTGAGTGAGTTATTGATCACGTTAGATCGTGAGTTAGCCACATGACTTATATTCCATACCCGTCCAAAGAGCCTTACATTAGAACCCGAAAAGACCTTTTCCGATTCTTTGTTGATACCACACTTAGTTTGTGATTGAAAAGAGATTAATTTTTCGTGCTTACTTACTGTGCATGTATTTGAATGAATTAAGCTTATAAAGTCCTATGCAGCAATGCTTGAGTGCTTTTGAGAGAACACCCATATATATTTCCCTTTTGAAAGGATGCATGAATTTGGTTTTAGAGCGACAATGTAATAAGGGTGGAGTGTTTGAAGTTGCGTGACTTGTATCAATATTTTCAAAAATTATATATGTAGCATAGCACGACTCATTGCCAAGACTGATTTTCTTTCTAGTTATACTTTGAATCTAACGTCTGTTCGAGGACGAACAAACAAATAAAGCGTGGGGTAGTTGATTAACGGGGACTTGTCTTGATTTTAGTAGGTATTTTAGTTTATCTTTCTTATTATTTTCGGTATAAGTTGGGCAATTTAAGCCTAAATTCGTATAATTGTGTTTCCAGCTTATTTTATTGCTTTTTGATCGAAATTGATGCAATTAGGTGATATTTTGTTATTTTTCACCTTATAGCTAAGTAACCGGAAGAGTTCAGCACGTTAGAGAAGAAGTATGATGATCAAGAGTCAAAGATCAAGCTTTCCGGCGAAGAAGTAGCAAGAATTTGAAGCTAACGATTATCTATAACGGTTATTCCATCTGGAACCGTTATAGTATCATTGAAGATAGGGGCGCTGAAATGAAGAACTAGCGGCAGCTATCTATAACGGTTACTTACCACTACCCAGAACCATTGTCGCAGTGCAGAACTACAAAAATAATGAACTAGCGATAGCTATCTATAATGGTTTACTTACCGCTACCTTACCGTTAACGCTACCGCTACCGCTAAGTACCTAGAACCGACATAAAAACTTTCCTTTTCAGGTTTTTCAAAAATCTATAAATACTACCCCATAAATCCGATTTTCTTAGTTACCTAAGCTGTAGTTAGACACTTTAAACTTATTCCTAGGGTTTCTAAGGCCTCTTAGGGATTGACAACCCCAAACGAGTGCCGAGTTGTTTTTAGTTTCTCTTCAAAAAATCTTAGATTTAGATTTCTAGCTTTAAATTAATTTAGACAAGCTTTGGATAATTTCGATTCAAGTTCTCTTCACCAAAACACTGCAGTTCGTCTTAATTTAATTAGTAAGTATTTATTTTCCTTGCATTTTAATTTAATTGCATGCTTTTAATTAGTTTAATTAATAATTATTATTTTCATGACGAATCGTTCTTGTGATTGTGTTGGGATTGAAACTTTGATTATGATAATTGTTTTTGGCTAGATCAAATGGGTCTAGAGCCTAGATTCGTTGTGAATCATCAATTGGGTCTTCCCAAGGGATTGTGGAGACGTATCAAAACTCTAGAACCCAAATTTTCTTAAATCGTTTTAAAATCTTTTAATTAATTTTCTTTTAGAATAAATTATTTCTAGATCCAATTGCTCTTAGATAAAATAATCTTAGGATTTAGATAATTAATTCTTAGTTTAAATAATTCTAGATTTAAATTAATTAGTTCATAACTTAGATAATCTTTAGTTTAACTTTTCAAAAAATCCCTTGAGTTAATTGTCCTTCGTTTAAACCAATTTATTATTTTTATGTGTTTCGATTAGGATTTTATTTTATTTCTTATTCGTGAACAACAAACACAAAAAGAACTTTCGAGCCTAGTTTTCCTTGAGAGACGATTCAGTTCAACTTACCAACCTACACGCGATCCCGTTCTCTTGTGGGCGAACTTTTAAATTCACGACAAATCTTTATAAGTAGGTACACAAAAGCTTGAATCAGTTTGCTGACGGATCACGCCCGTCAGCAAACGACATTTTTTTGTAGTGATAATTGTTATATATGAACATAATTGTTGGCACCGTTAACATCCATCATCGCAAGGAATATATATATATATGTATATATATATATATCATCGCATAAAACACACACACACACATATACATACACACACACATATACACACATAAACACATACACACACACACACATAAACACATACACACACACACACATAAACACATACACACATATTCACTAATTATATCACTAATTGAGTTGAATTCGAGCCGAAATTCAAATAAGAAAAAATGTGTTCAAACTTGGT
>BMAC01000021.1:1087274-1118363 GCA_014905375.1 Phtheirospermum japonicum
TAACAATTTAATATTTTTCAAAATTATTTATATGATTTATATTTCTTTATGACTCTTTTGTTACTAAAAATATTGATGTGATATTTTTAAAATATAAATTAGTCAATTTTAGTTATTATCAAATGACAAACTAAASTAATATTTAAAAGCAAATATTTATAGAATTAAATTTATTTGTGTCATTGAACACATAACAATACTTTAGGGGTTACTTACTAGCAGACAATTACAATGGGTTACTTTCTGTAGAATTATACTAATTATGACTTGTTTATATTGATGGGGTCTCCTACATAAGATAAAATAATTTATCTCAAACTAAGTAGATTATGTATCAACTCACTTGATTAATGTATTTTACTAAAACCATTAAGTTATGAGTTCGACTATCTTGTACTATGTTTTATACACATGACATGGACAAATATAAAAGAATAATAATAATAATAATAATAATAATAATAATAATAATAATAATAATAATAATAATAATATTAATTAAGAGAAATTTTATTTATGAGATATAAAGTTTGATCCCCTCTCATATAAGTTTTACATTATTTATTATTATCAGTTATTAAGTTTCATATTTTTTAGAACTTAGAAAATTCAAGGTTTTTTACAATATTTCTAGTTATTTTATAATTATCATATTATAATATATTTTGCAAGGTTTTTTATCTTCATTTGTATCTGTCATAATTTCGATCGATTTATTCCATTGAAAAAATTATTATATCTTATTTAAAGATTTCTAGTAATTTGCAAATATTTTATTTGGCCTTTGAATTTAGTAGCCATAAAGGAATCTTCAAGGAATATATAATAAAGTTGAAAAAGTATATATAAACAATAAGGTAAGTTTGGAAAAATATAATTTATTTAATATAAATATAAGAAAACTTAATATATCTAAATAGTTATTTGAGAAATTTGAAAAATCGGAAATGAGGACGAAAATGGATAAATTTCAATTMATATAAAATAACTTGAAATGGTAATAAATTCAGATAAATAAAATATAAGAACCTATAATTAAATTATAAGTATTTGTGTAATAAATTCAAAAATTGAGAAACAAAAATAAAAATAGTATTATTATAAATTAAATAGAAAAATCATAAAAGAAGTTAAATTAAATTTTAAAATTGATTTCGAAGAACGAGGCATCAAAGAGGAAAGAAACTGAAATTAATAACAAGAACTTGACTTTTCTTCCTTAATCTCATTTTTTGATTTGACCTGATCATTCGGGGTTAAACTCATACAATGTCATGTATCTTGATTATGTTATATGTCACTTGGATAAGGATCGTTTTTTAGGTTTTTTTTTAATATTGTATATATTCTATTATTTCTCATATTTAGAAACCATTAATTAAAATTTAATTTTAGTTAATTTTTGTATTCTAAAAAACTATGAACAGTAAAACATAGAAATCTAATATCAGGAATTTATGATACTTTAACCATATAGTTTGATACTTTAATGAATTTTCATTATACTTTAATTACCTATTAATTATTAAAAGAAACATAGATGTTATAAAACAAGAATATGTGATGCTTTAATCTTGTTTTTTTGATATTAAGTACATAGTGTAAATTAGAATGCACCGAATATTTCGATTTTTCTAACTTAAAAGGTCAAACAATGAATACTAATTTAATTCTTAAAAAAAACGACTAAGACAACGAAAAAAGGATATATAATATGTAGAATGAAGAAGACAATCGTAGAACTAAACAGAAATTCCACATAGCTAAACTCCATTTGCTTATCGATGTACAATTTTTGTAAAATGAAATAGAAGTTTGTAAGCAAAACATACATCATGTTACGACAAAACATATATAAATCCTGACTCTCAAGAAAAACGACCAAGATATTGAACTGTCATGTCTTGAGTTCGTATCGTTTGCTACTCAAACGGTATCGCCCAGTGATAAATTTTGGTGGAGACCTTTCTCACTCTTTCACAAACTCCCCATAAAAACAGTTTCAAAAAATCCATTCTCTAAGATCCTCTGTTTACCACTTCATGGTCATGCTCGCGCGCAAGATGTAGCTCATTGTCACCCTAACGCCCCACTGCCCAAACGAGATCAGAATGATCCAAAACTTAGTGGAGAGTTGCCTCATGTCTCAAGGAACTTCCCCTAGGAAAAGTTTGGCAATCATAGTGTTGTAAGTATCTTTTCTCATGGAACGATACTAGCACCATTAAACTAACACAAATTATAAAACCAAAGCCCAATAAATATCATTATTTAATTTCTTTGGATTGGTCTCCATTTTGGAATTCCTCCTTTATTTTTATTACTTTCTTCATGTGAAAAGACAATCATGGAAAATATGTAACGTTTGGAGAAACTCTAATTAGTCTAATTTATCAATGTTAGTTTTGTTGTATTAGCGTTGCTACTTATCACTAGTACAAAAAAACCATTTTAGAACAGACATTTAGAACGCTTCAGAAGGATCCGTTCTAGAATGTCAGCCGATGGCATTTTCATAATAATGGAGTCACATATTAGAACGTGTTTTTAAAGACGTTCTGGTATATAAGGTATCTAGAACGTCTTTGATAAAGACGTTCTAGTATATTCAATATCTAGAACGTCTTTGAAAAAGACGTTCTGGTATAATCGATATCTAAAACGTCTTTAAAAAAGATGTTCTGGTAAATTCAATATTTATAACGTCTTAAAAAAGGCGTTCTGGTATATCGTATTACTTAGAACGATTTTGAAAAAGGTGTTCTAGTATATCATATTATTTAGAACGCCTTTCTTAAAGATGTTCTGGATTAAAATTTACCTTACCTTTTTGGATATCTAAAATAGAAAATCAATCTCATTCCTCTCCTCTGCTCCTCCGATTCAACCCCCACCATTCCCAACAACCACCGACGGCCATCATCTTGCAATCGCCGCCACCAGCTGCAATCATCATCCGATTCGAAGCATCCATACCAAAAGCTTTAATTCTCGCCCAATCTCCTACGATTCAACCCCACCATTCCAATAACCACTGACGACCATCAACCTGCAATCGCCACCATAACCTGCAACCATCAACCGATTTGAAGCTTCGAGACCAAAAGCTGAAATTCTCCCCCAATCTTAATAATCCGAATCTTTAGCCAAAATGATTTTCAATCGCATTAATACTTTTAATGTCAAATCACATACGTTAGAAATATAACCAAATCATTAATTAGGTAGGTAGTGTAAAGTAGATATCATGTGTAGGTATCAACTTAGAAGAAAGTGTACAAGGACACATTTTAGAATTCAGAGTATGTTGTGTCTAAAATGGAATCAATGGATATATGCCAAAGTCTCACAACTTTTGATGACGTATTCAATACTTTTTTTGTAATTAAGCTTAACCTAGGGGTAATTTCTATAATTAATTGAGGCAGTTAGGATTAATTACAAAATGACCCCATAATTTTAAAAATTCCCCCAAACAAGATAGTTTTTTTTGGGTAATTAAGCTTAACCTAGGGGTAATTCCTGTAATTAATTGAGGCAGTTAGGATTAATTACAAAATGATCCCNAATACATATTGTGTATGTGATACGATAATAAATATTCATGCTGGTATTTATGGAAAGCGACCTCATTTCTTGGAAGGAGCATTCCTTCTGAGAGGCTGTCTCTTATACACATCTAGATGTGTATAAGAGACAGGGGTAGTTTTTGTAATTAATTGTGGCAGTTAAGATTAATTACAAAATGACCCCAAAATTATAAAAATCCCCCGAAACAAGATAATTTTTTTGGTAATTAAGCTTAACACAGGGGTAGTTTTTGTAATTAATTGTGGCAGTTAAGATTAATTACAAAATGACCCCATAATTATAAAAATAAAAAAGGGTAATTTCTGTATTAATTGAGGCAGTTAGGATTATAACCCCATAATTATAAAAATCCCCGCAAACAAGACAATTTTTTTGCACTTTCTCACTCACTTTTTTATTGATGCTTTATGTGACATTAGATTCATCTAATCTAATGTATCAAAACATCGAACAAATACAATATGAAATAAGAGAACTGAACTGCTAAACTGGACCATAGATTCCATATAAGGTGCTTATTTCTCTTTCTTTGAAGCATATGTATCATGCCTGACGGGAAAATTTCATTTTTGGTACACTATGTTGGCCACTTTCCAAAAAATATACGTGATGTTGGCCATCATCAAACAACATCCATTAAGTTGACCAATTTATCAAAAAAGGTACAAAAAAAGCTCAATCGGACTTTTTTGCTGACGTGGCGTGATGCAATAATTTCTTATCATTTTTCCTTTAATTTTAAATATTAAATTGAAAAATAAAAACTGGGAGAATTTTCATTTTTAGTACACTATGTTGGTCACATTCCAGAAAAGGTACGTTAAATTTGTCAATTAATCAAAAAAGGTCTAAAAAAAGCTTTGATTGGATTTTTTTCCTGACGTGGCATGATTATATATTATTTTATTAATTTTCTTTTACTTAAATATTAAGTTGTATACAAAAACATGTTTTGCCTTCATTTTCTTTTCTTTTAATCAAATAAGTAAAATCTTAATTAATAATAAATAAAAAATAGTGATAAATATATAAACATAAAATAAATCATAATATAATAATTTATATAATTGATATATTATTAAAATTATAATTTATACAAAATTAATAAACTCGGAGATAAATATAAGAATATAAAATGAATCTTAAAAAAATAATAAAACATATATAAAAATATATATGAGAAAATATATTATAAATGAATTTTGAACTCTCTCTATTTATTATATATTTTTTAATATTTGTATTATATTTTTATATTTATAAATGATTTATATTAATTTTTATTGATTATAATTTTATTAATTAGATTAACGGAAAGTGAAAAGAAAAACATAAAAAGAAAAGAGAGAACAAAACACAATTTTGTCTTTAATTTATTTTGTATAATTAGAAAATCGATAAGAAAATATAGAACTATACCACTTTAGAAAAAAAATCCGATCAAAGTTTTTTTGGATATTTTTTGATGAATTGGCCAATTTAATGTACCTTTTCTGGAATGTGGCCAACATAGTGTACCAAAAATGAAAAATTTCCCTTTTTTTTTTCAATTTAATATTTAAAATTAAAGGAAAAGTGATAAGAAAGTATTGAATCACGCCACATCACCAAAAAAGCCCGATTGGGTTTTTTTTGTACCTTTTTTGATGAATTGACCAACTTAATGGACGTTTTTTGATGATGGCCAACATCACGTATCTTTTTTGGAAAGTGGCCAACATAGTGTACCAAAAATGAAATTTTCCCCATGCCTGACCACATTAAATCCCGTTTCGTAACTATTTTATTCCCTTAGACTAGTCAACATCATATAGATAGTTAACATAAAACTAGTCCTTTATTAAATTGGACTGGCATAAGCTAGAGTTACTCATCAAACGTCAACATATTTGTACACACCATTAGGAAATAACTATTTTCCTGCATATTCGATTCTTTATGGAAACATTAATACATATTGTGTATGTGATACGATAATAAATATTCATGCTGGTATTTATGGAAAGCGACCTCATTTCTTGGAAGGAGCATTCCTTCTGAGAGGTGGGCGAGCTGGTTTTTAGAGTAGCGACCTGAAGTATGAGGATGAGTTCTCATATAAGGTCGCGAACTCTTACGATTTTTTTAGCTCGACGTTATCTGATAGTTCGGTAATGGGCTTTATAAATATTGGGCCCGAATGGGCTAATATGGATGGTATTGTGGGGTCCCGATGGATCACATTAAAAGAATCACATGCCCAGGCCTATTCTGGTAATTTAATGAGTAATTTTTTATTTATGAAAACATAGCATACAGGAGAAATCCTAAATCTAATTCGGTCACGGTATTTATGGAATTATGGTGGGAGAAGGTAACCCTAGCTTGGGGAACACTTCTCTTATATATATAAAAGGGTGCACACCTCTCTTTATTTTTAAGTTGATAAATCCTACTTTGAGCTCTCGAAATTATTTCTCGCACTCGCTAACTTAAGCATCGGAGGACCTTCGCCGGGGCCGTCCACCGCCTTGGCTGAGTGTGTTATTTAGCAGGATCAGTTAGGTTGCCAGGAGGCTTTTTGGAGATCAACCAGGTCGCTGTGGCGTAATTGGAAGCTATTTAGGTCGCTGATCTCAGATTTGAGGTTAGTACCCCCTATTCTTGGTAACCAATCTTTTTGGTTTTATCAAGTGGGGCCTTCTGTGGGAAAGAGGTACATCGAGTCCTTGAGCAAAAGACGTGAGAAAATCAAAAAATGCAGTATGAAAGATAGAAACATACAACCTAATACCTTAGATTTTGGTTCTAGGTCGAGCAAACTGGAGAAGAAGAGCAAGATGGTGCAAACAAAACACGGACTGACACCTTCCCATGGAGAGCCAATGATCCAGAATCTAGGTGGCACGCCGCCTCCCTCGCCAAAACAACAAAATGGAAAGGAACCTGAAGGAGGCCGGAGATTATTGCGCAAAAGATGGTTTACATAGGGACGAAGGAGTGGAAATATTTACCCAAAGATAAGCCCTATCAAATCAATACGGGGTTCTTAGGGGGATTATGGATCTTGTACCCCCAGAAAAAAAAGAAGAATTTAACAAGTACTTAGCAGGCGAGATGGGTACTCCGAAGGAGAAAGCTGACAAGTCAAATAGTGGACAAAGAGAAGATTCGGTAACAAAAAATACAAAACACGGCAGAAGGTCTCTGTCTCGGAGATGGCTCGCGGAAGGAAGAGTGGGGGTAAGCGAAAACAAGGAGATTCTTTTAGCTCTGCCTCGTCCTCAGAATCACACAAGTATAATTACAAAAAATCAAAGAAGTTGAAAATAGGGCGAAAGCATTATAAACATCGAGGTCGGCATAGTAAGCATACAGTGAAAGTGAAAGTGGAACGCAAACCTCAAGCACGGATGGTGAATCCCTGGATAAGTCATATAAGATTCAAAGTAAATACCATGAGGAGAATGGGGAGAATGAGGTCGGACCAGAGAATAAGGCATTTAGAGATATGCAGGAGGCCTTGTTATCCTTGCAAAGGCGAGTGGAAGGAGAAAAGATTGACGAAGATAAAGGGCATCCCCTTTCAGATGATATATTGCGAGCTGTGATGCCCAAGGGATATAAGACTTTGGAGTTCCAATATTGTGAGGTTACGGATCCGGTAGAGCATCTGCAAATCTTTGAGAATGAGAGGATGTTACATGGATATACGGATGTTGTGGCATGCCGGTCTTTTGTGTCTACTTTAAGAGGAATTGCCCAAAGCTGGTTCTATCAGTTGGCGAAAGGATAAATTACCATCTTTCAGGTGCTACGAGCGGCTTTTTTGAAATAATTTTCCAGCGTGAGGCAGAATGCGAAGACCGCACAATCACTTTTTACTATGGTGCAGCGACCTGATGAGACTTTGAAGCAATATTTCAACATGTTCACCAAAGCCACGCTGGAGGTACCCACCGCCACGGATGAAATGAAAGCAGTGGCTTTACATCAAGGATTGAGGAGGGAATACTTACGTAAGTCTTTGGTCAAAAAAGTAGTGAGAACGTACGATGAAGTCTTGGAAAGGTGCAACAAATATATACATGTAGAAGAAGCTGAGGAGGAACACCGTGTGCGATTTGGTGGGTAGGTCGCAGAGACGGGAGGTAGTGTTTGAAGGAGGGAAAGTAGGAGAGAGCCCAGAAGGGTAGTGTGCGGGCTCCTATGTCAAGAGCTAAACCTGAGGAAGATATGAGAAACTGGAGGAATGAGGATTTTACACCACTAATTTATCCTCTGGCTAAAGTATTTACTATTATGGAACGCCTGATACCTAATGATATAAAATGGCTGGAAAGTCGCACGCAGCTCCCTACCAATCCCAAGTCAAATTTCTTTTGTATGTTTCATAATAACTATGGGCATTCCACGAGGAGGTGCAGGCATCTTAGAGAGGAAAACCGAAAGGCTCATAAAAGCTGGACATTTGAAGGAAGTCATTTACAAAGATAGAGAGTCATGGGAACCAAGGCAGCCATTACCCCCACCACCGCCGAGAGACCCGCCTCAGGATCAAGTGGAGAGGCAGCCGCAAAAAGGAAATCAGGGACATAATGGCCCAAGAAGAAATAAGGGAAGGATAAGTATGGTTTCAGGCGGACCTATTGATGGTGATACCAATAGCGCACGGAAAAATCATGTTAAATCAGCTAGCCCGGGAACATGGGAAGTCGCTAGTGTTAGTCAGCGACCACATAGGATAGGACCAATCATCTCTTTTGGTCCTGATGAGCGACGCTGGCTGTAGGAGGATCATAATGACGCGCTAGTAATTGAAGCTGAGATAGCGGGGTATGAGGTCAGGAGGATTTTTGTGGATAATGGGAGTTCAGTCAACATAATATACATAGATTGCCTGAAGCAAATGAAGTTGGAAACGAGAGTGTGACCTGTGAATACGCCCATTTATGCGTTTAATGGAGCACAGGTGATTACGGAGGGAGAGCTAACACTGGCAGTGGTGTTTGGGAAAGATGAGTTGCAAGCAAAGAGGAACTTAAAGTTTTTGGTAGTACGAGGGAGGTCGGCGTAAAATGCGATATTAGGCCGACCTGCCCTTAATGCATTCCAGGCAGTAAAATCAACGTACCACATGAGTATCAAATATCCGGTGGGAGATAAAGTGGGGGAGGTTATTTCTGAACAGCAGGTCACAAGGTCGTGTTACCAGATGACAGTCAGAAAGGGGTTAAGCGAGAATAAGCGAGAAAGAGATGAAGAGGTACCGGAAGGCATACTTAGTGCAAAAAATTTAAAAGAACAAGAGAATTCTATGCGGCCACACGAGGAGTTGATGGAAATTTTGTTAGAGGAAGGTCGCCCGGAATACACAACAAAAATTGGAACCTTGATGACAGAAACACTGAGAGAAGAGCTGAAAAAGTTATTGAGGGAGTTTAGGGACGTTTTTGCTTTTGGAGATGGAGAACTAACAGGAGTATCTCTGGAGGTCGCGCAACATCATCTGAATGCATATCCGGAGGCGAGGTCGGTTAAACAAAAAAGGAGGCATTTTGGGCCTGAGCTGGACAAAATAATTGGAGAAGAGGTGCATAAATTGTTGAAAGTAGGTCACATTTGAGAAATTCAACTTCCAGAATACTTATCCAATATTGTGATGGTGCCAAGCCAGGGCATAAATGGAGGATGTGTGTAGATTTTTGTGATTTGAATAAAGCATGCCCAAAGGATCACTATCCGCTGTCACGAATTGATCAATTGGTAGATTCAACCTCAGGGTGCGAGCTGTTAAGTATGATGGATGCTTCACAAGGGTATCACCAAACCTATTGCAAAGGAGGATCAACCCGAGGTGAGCTTTGTTACTTCAACGGGGACGTATTGTTTTGTGTCCACGCCCTTTGGTTTGAAAAATACAGGGGCAACCTATCAGAAATTGGTGGACAGAATGTTCAAGGACCTGTTGGGATCCACTATGGAGGTTTGCATCGATGATATGTTTGTGAAAAGCAAGAAAGTAGAATCCCATGTTGAGGACTTGAGAAAAGATTTTTCTTATACTAAGGGAGTACAGGATGAAGCCTAATCCAAAGAAGTGCGCATTTGATATGCGATCTAGGAGATTTCTGGGATACATGGTGATAGAAAGGGGTATCGAAGTTAACTCGGAGAAAGTGCGGGCTATTTTGAAGATGCCACATCCTCGAACAGTGCGCGACGTACAGGTGCTTATAGGTCGCATTGCAGGTCTTAACCGTTTTATTTCCAGGTCGGCAGAGAGGGGTGTCCCATTTTTCAGGGCTCTCAGTAAAGGATCGAAGTTCGAATGGACCCAAGAGGCAGCAGATGCATTTGACAAGATAAAAGAATACTTAGTTGAAATACCATTGTTGACCAAGACGATGCCATGGGAAGAACTGATCTTGTATATATCGGTTGGAGAGGTCACAGTGAGTTCGGTGCTCATCAGAGAAGATGCGGGTATCCAGAAACCTATATATTATATTAGCAGAATGCTGCGAGGTGATGATTTAAACTATTCCGAGCTTGAGAAGGGAGGTTTTGCGCTAATTTGTACAACAAGGAAATTGCAGCCATACTTTTTGAGCCACAAAGTTAAGGTACGTAATAATCTAGCTCTCAAGCAGGTTCTGAGTAATCCAAATGTGTCTGGCAGGCTAGTTAAGTGAGTGGTGGAGCTGAGTGAATACGCCGTGGTGTACGAACCTAGGGCGGCCATCAAAGCTCAAGTGTCAGGGGTAGGGCTGGGGATTTTTTTAACCAGCCCAAAAGGAGAAAATTTGAAATGTGCGATAAAGTTGGGATACAAGGCTTCTAACAATGAAGCTGAATATGAAGCTGTGTTGCAAGGTATGAAAATGGCGAGCGATCTGAGAGCAAGGAAGGTATGGGTATACACGGGTTCTCAATTGATAGCTTGTCAGTTCGACGGGTCTTTCGAAGCAAAAGAAGAACACATGGAGGTGTATTTAAAAAAGTTACGAGAAGAGGTTGCACATTTTGAGGAGTTTAAACTAGATCATTTGTCGCGATCTAAAAATACTCGGGCTGATCAGCTCGCTCGGATTGCGGGTCATTGGGTACTTGAGACACGCGGAAAATTACGCTGATGGAGATAAGTCATAGTAGTGTGGATAAAGGCAAGGAAGTAATGGAGCTCGGAGTAAAGGATGATTGGCGTACACCTATCTGGGATGTTCTCGTTAAGGCTAAAGAAGGTGACGTGCGGTTGTCAACAAAGGAAGCTAAGACAACAGCTCTTTTTTGTGTTATAAACGAGGAACTGTACAAGAGGTCGCATTTTGGACCTTTTTTGAAATGCTTGGCCAAGGAGCAGGGATTGGAAGTGTTAAAGGAGATACATGAGGGGTATTGTGGTGATCATGCTAAGAGCAAGGCGCTAAGTCAGTGTAACATTGCGGGTTTGTTTCTTTTGGCCAGGTATGAAAGGTATGGCTGGAGACCTGGTCAGGACTTGTAAAAAATGTCAGATGCACGCTCCGATTATGCATATACCGGTGGAGGATATGATGGTTATGAGCTCGCCATGTCATTTTGCGCAATGGGGAATCGATATTGTGGGACCTTTTCCAAAAACATAGGGCAATAAACAAAACCTGGTGGTGGCAGCTGATTATTTTACAAATTGGGTGGAGGCCTAAGCGGTTTTGGGTATAAGCGAGTAGGACATGATGGACTTTATTTTTAATAACACTTTTTTGCAGGTTTGGTATCCCACGAGTATTGGTGTCGGATAATGGAATCCAATTCAACGGGCAAAAAAATCCAGGATTGGTGCAAAGAGATGGGGATGAGCACCGATTTTCTTCTGTGGCGCACCACCAAACTAATGGGCATGTTGAGGTTACTAACCGTATTATTGTGCAAGGCATTAAGCTACGGTTGGAAAAAACAGGGGGACTTTGGGAGGAAGAGCTCGCGTCGGTCTTGTGGGCTTACCGAACGACTCCCCAAACTCTTACAGGGGAGTCGCCGTTCAGACTGGTCTGTGGGATGGAAGTTATTATTCCAGCGGAGATAGTAGGGGATCGCAGCGCTTATCGGTATTTAATGTGGAAGAAAACGAAAGGCTAGCAACAGAAGCAATTGGAATAATTGATGAAATACGAGAGAAGACTGCGGCCCGGGTGGAACATTATAAATAAAGGATACAGGCTGCTTTTAATAAACGAGTTAAATATCACTGCTTTTAGGTTGGTGATTTAGTCTGGAGGCGGGCTGATGCATTACGTAAAACTAGGAAGCTTGATCCAAATTGGGTAGGGCCATTCAAAGTGATTAAAGTGCTGCGTGGAGGAGCATACATACTCGAGAATGCCTAGGGGAAAGCTCTACCTAGGAGCTGAAATGCTTGTCATCTAAAGAGGTATTATGCATAGATGACGGGCTGTCTTACATTTAACCCTTCGGGGCGGATGTTGTTTCATTAACCCTTCGGGGCGGGATGCCTCACTTTTTACCCTTCGGTGCGGGCTGTTTCACTTTTAATCCTTCGGGGCAGATGTTTCATTAACCCTTCGGGGCGGGCTGTTTCACTTTTAACCCTTCGGGGCGGATGTTGTTTCATTAACCCTTCGGGGTAGGCTGTTTCATTTTAACCCTTTGGGCAGATGTTGTTTCATTAACCCTTCAGGGGGGGGGCTGTTTCACTTTTAACCCTTCGGGGCAGATGTTGTTTCATTAACCCTTCAGGGCGGGCTGTTTTGTGCTTTACCCTGTGGGGCGGATAACTTTTTGCAATATTTAATAAAGCTTGGTGAATATCTCAACTTTCTCATGGTTTTTTATAAATGGTTGGGTGGTATGACTTTAATATGTTTGCTTTACATATTTGAGGTCGCTTCCGGGAAGGATATGTTTGATTTACATATTCTTCTTGGATTGTTGTATTTTTGTGTTATGGATGGTTATGTTTTTGCGTTCAAATAAGCGAGCTAACATATTTGACCTATATATGCGAGTTCGTTTCAGCTCTTTCTGATTTAGTTATGGTTATAAGTGTATGTGATTTGCGTGTTCTATGCGACCTGCAGTACTTTATGGTTTCATTCATGATGGTTTAAGTTGCAGGTTTATACATGTAATAAACATTAGGACAAAATTGCTCATAAAGTTATGCAGAATTGTTCATAAATCGTGCGAACAGATTACAGGTTTTTGAATTATAAAGGGTTGTCAGGTCGTGCTCGGCCCGGTTGCAGGTACAAAATCCTCTAAAGGCACGTCCAATTCAGCAACTAGTTTGGCAGATAGCACGACTCGGCTTTGGCACAACAGCCACCACTTAGCATCCTTGGGCTGTTTCATGTTGCCCTTCCAAAAGCTGAATGTGGGGAGCATGTCGATGATAGTTGGCACATAAGGAATGTATGAGACATTAAGGGCCACGAGATGGTCCTTGATTATCCCCGCAGTTTTGTATACCCACTCCCGACCGCTTACTTCCATCTTGCCGAAGTACACAAAGGATTTACTGTAAGCTTTAAGCAGCTCCTCTCGGTAGGCATCCATGTACTTCCTGCCTGCTTTGCTTGTCAAGAGAGTTCACCGACCTTCGGTGATGCCTTGCTTGTGGGCGACTCGACCAACCTCACGCACTTGTTCCTATAACCTCTTGATGTGTTCTTTAGGTTCATTGGCCGCTCGGGTTGCCTCGTCCTTCACACTCTTTACTTGGCTCTTCAGCATGTTTATCTCCTCCTCACGAGCTGCCAGCTCTTGACGAGATTTGTCCAGGTCACCCTATGTTAGTGACAGTTGTTTTGTCTGTTGTTCTACCTGGATTGTCAGCTCGTTGCACATTTTCTGGAGGTCGCTTTCAGCGGATCGAGATAGTAGTTGGTTGGACAGTGTGGAGATCAAGGGGCCCAACTGTATTACAGAATATTATATGTTTTTGCAGAAATTACGCCAATAAGGGAGGATGGCTGAGATATTAAGTTACCTGGTCGGTTATGCGCTCGCTGAGAAGAGTCTTGATCTCCTCTGCATCGCCGCATTGTTCCTGTCCTTTTTCTAGATCGGGAGAGTTTAAAGTAGCAGTGCCGTGCACTTTACGGAGGCGGCGGCATTTTGGAGCAGGTGAGCTCGGGTTCTTAGCGGGAGGTCTGACTGATCATTTCCCCTTGGAGAATTTTCAGACCAATCTCACCTCATCCAGGTCGTGTGCGATCTCTGGATCATCCTCAGCCCCGAATGCTTGATTCAACATCTCGTCCACGTTGATAATAGAAGGTGGTGGAGGTGCCGATGTGACAGCGGGTTGTGGATCGGTTTGCAAATTGGTCTCTTCGGATCCCGACGAGATGCAAGTGCTGATGAATGCATCTGCAATAATGAAATGATGGGTTAGGATTACTTTGTGATTATTGGGAATAATGTGGTGAAGTATTATGACTGAGGAGACCTACCAAACTCTGATCTGGTCATTGCGAGGTCTGGGTTGATAGGACGAGAGTCGATGCCCACAAATTTGAGAATTTTGGACCGGCTAGTGAGTCGCACCACGTCAAATGGGCGCTTACTCCACTCTGCGAGCTGGTCAGAATATTTTTTTTACAATATGGGGAAATGCTTAGAGTCGGGAGGATCAGTTTGTTTTGGGGTGTAGTATTGTAGCTCGCTCACAAAGGGACAACTCTCAGTATTTTGAATGAAGAAGAAATTTCTCCACCATTCAGGAACTTTTGATAAAGGGTTTACCAAGAACCGGGATTTGCCGGTGCAGTTGAAAGATAAAATGAATTTTCTTTATATTTATTTGAAAAAAGAAAAGGAAAAATCCTGGGTCAGGCTGAGTATTATAGTATTTACATAATATAATATATCCAGCCATAAATTTCATGGAATTAGGGGTTAATTTCAAAAGGGGCACTTTATACAAATGGGCTATGTTGATGTAAAATTAGTGTGGTGGAAATCTAAATCCCGACCTAAGCAGCTCGTCGAAGAGTGTAATATGATTTGGGGAAGGTTTCATGGGGTCTAATTGTTGGATGTTAGGCAAAACCATTTTGGCAGTCTCGGGGAGATGAAGTGTTTGTTGAAATTATTCAAGTTTTTTTAGGTCAAGGAGTATCCAATAATTGTGTTTAATTGCTCTAGTTGTTTGGGGTGATGGGAGTAGGTCGGCAGCGTCTACGGCAGGCACTACGGTCACTGGATTTTCCAAGAAGTTTTCGCAGTGTGATGTGGTTGGATTGTTGGGTTTAGTTAGGGGGATGCCTTCTGGTATATTTAAGATAGTTAAGGGTGCAAGAGAGAGCTCCTCAGATATATTATCTAAGAAGGCTTGGGTGTCTGTGTAAGTCCTAGTTTGGGCTTCTAGTTCCGACCAACTGACGTCGCCTTTTGGTTCGTCATGCAGGCCGGAGGAAGGATGAGATTTTTGCCTTCGTCTTCTTTTAAGAATGTAAGAATTCTCGGTAGGATTAGAATCATGGGAGAGATCTGGGTTTTGAGAATCTAGGTTGGAAGAAGCTAATTTCGCCATTAATGGAAAAACACGAAGAGAAAGAAGTAGAGAAATATAACACTCAGCAGATGCGATACACATATAATTTTACATTGAAATTAATTGCTGAAAAAGGAAGATGTATGGGACTTACTCATTTTCGTTGTCGTGGAGGTCGGATATGAGCGATGTATTGCTGGTGATTTTCTGAAAGTCGGAGAAAGCGCGAGCTTTTTTGTAGAGTGAAAATGGTGGTTTTTGCTTGTATTTTTGGTAAAGTGACGATTGAGTGGAGATGGAAGGGTTTTTGTGTATGTTGGGCGGCGAGAAATCTGATGGGACAGATTGGAGCGGGAATTGAATAGAGTTTTTAGAGATTATTTTAGGCCTTTCATTTCTGGCCCAGCACATTTATTATACTACGAGAAAATGGGGAGATGGCACACGTCCGATATGTTGCCATGGTGCATTTAATGAATCTTTAATATGATGTGAAAGAAAGGGAAAAGGTGTATTTAGACTTTTTGAACACTCATGATTATATTTCCTTGGGTTATGGTGCTCAAATATGGTTGTAGGTCGCGGATGGAGGAGTTTTATAGTTTCAGGTCAATGGGAGTACTAGGTCGACATATATGAAATCTGGGGACTTATATGAGACCTTTTCTTCTGGGAGGAGCATTCTTCCTGGGGGCTGAGTGAGCTAATTTTTCTGAGGTCGCGATTTTATGTGGTAAGTTCTTATTGGATGAACAGTATTATATCTCGGTACGGCGAGCTGGGTTATTCTAAATTATGGTAGGTAAGCGAACAAGGCGATTTATTTATGATTTGTGTTTACGTTTTTATGAGTTTTTGAGTGATTGCGTTCTTTAATCTTTTTACATATTCTACCTGATTTTGTACCTCAATCAGCCAGAATATGGGGGACTAGCTGATACGACACTAAATATTCATGCTGGTATTTATGGAAAGCGACCTCATTTCTTGGAAGGAGCATTCCTTCTGAGAGGTGGGCGAGCTGGTTTTTAGAGTAGCGACCAGGAGTATGAGGATGAGTTCTCATACAAGGTCGCGACCTCTTATGATTTTGTTAGCTCGGCATTATCTAGAAGCTCGATAATGGGCTTTATAAATATTGGGCCCGAATGGGCTAATATGAATTGTATTGTGGGGTCCGGGGAATCACATTAAAAGAATCACAGGCCCAGGCCTATTCTGGTAATTTAATGAGTAATTTATTATTTTTGGGAACTTAGCATACAGGAGAAATCCTAAATGTAAGTCGGTCACAGTATTTATGGAATTATGGTGGGAGAAGGTAACCCTAGATTGGAGAACACTTCTCTTGTCTATATAAAATGGGTGCACACCTCTATTTGTTTTTAATTTGATAAATCCTACTTTGAGCTCTCGAGATTATCTCTCGCACTCGCTAACTTAAGCATCGGAGGACCTTCACCGGGGCCGTCCACCGCCTTGGCTGAGGGTGTTGTTTTGTAGGATCGGTTAGGTCATCGGGAGGCTTTTTGGAGATCAACCAGGTCGCTATGACGTAATTGGAAGCTACTTAAGTCCCTGATCTCAGATTTGAGGTTAGTACCCTCTACTATTGGTAACCAATCTTTTTGGTTTTATCAGTACGTACAGAATAACATCATCGAATTCGAATTTGTATGTATATACCTTCTTTAATGAGTCTCACAATAGACTCAGAGGTGAAATTGAGAGCTGGCTACAATAGACCCCCAAACAAGATAGTTTTTAAAATTACAAAATAACCCCAAACTTTTTTTTGTGTTTAATTGGTATATTTTCTGTGTTTAATTATGCTTAACCCCAGGGTTATTTTTGTAACATATTGTAATCAATCAATATGAGATATTTCTTTCAATACATTCTGTCGCAGGAATCTTTAGAAGACAACAATCTCAAGGCAGTTTCAATCCTAGTGGTAGGAACGACGTACTTGCGGTTCCAATAGGAAAGCCAGAGCATCCCGGTCGTGTCAGGGGAGTTGGGAAAGGACATACACTTAGGACCAACTTTGGAAAGCCCCAACACCGTGTCTACGATGGAATGGTGTCCCGAGAGGAGGTGGATGCTATCGTTGCATCCATGGTTGCTGAAATGCAGAAAAAATTAAGAGCAGAGATGCTGATGATGTTCAGCTCCCAAATGGCCACTACGTCTGCCCCGGAGACTCCAGCAGTCCAGAGTGCAAAAGGGATTTGTGACCCGGATCTTATGGTAGAGGATGTCCACGAAGAACACGATGATGAATATGAGCTATATGTCAAGGATTCGCAGAGACGATTGGTTGCATATGGTCATCTTCACAACTTGGGTTCGACCATACACCACAAAATAATGAAAGCTGATGAAGTGAGAGTGACAGTCGTGCGAGTTGTAGTTGGAGATGCGCTTGTTCCATTCCTGAAGGATGAGGTCACTACTGTGGGAGAAGCGCTAAATCGGTTCATTGCTTGGCCTAGAAGATTGATGCAGAATGTTACACACAAGGTGCCTTTCTTAAAACTAGTAAAATGTTGGATTATTTATGGTCTTACTTGTAGTAATTAGCACCATTACTGCTAATTTATAAAATTCTAATAGATTGAGATTTATTAATGCTGATCATGAGAAATCTACTCTGCAGTTCTGCATATATTTTAGGGAAGTTACAAAAACTACCCCTGAGGTTTGGGTAATTAAAAAAAGAAAAGCATCGAATTTCAAAATTACAAAAGTTTACATGTAGTATTAAGAAAAAGCTTCTCGTGCTCTCTCTACAAGGATAAGTGTTTACAAAAAAAGTTAACGAAAGGGCATATGTGTAATTTTATAAGATAAAAGAGGGTCTCTTTGTTAACTAGACTAAATCACTGGGGTAGTTTATGTGATTAACCCTAACAATTTATGCACCCAACGAGTCAAAAAATAACTTCTCATAATGAGAAAAAGCAATCCAATTTTCGTATTAATTTTTTTATTTGTGCTTTTGGTAAATATTCAAAGTATTGAACTGGATTTAGTTATGTTTTTTATTTTGTTGTTGAAATAACATTGACAATCGTACCTTTTTCCCTCAAAAATGAAATTATGTTTCTTATCCAAATATTGCAGATGGGAATCCTGGTATTTGAACATATGATGGTAGCTTCTGTTATTGTACTAAGCTTGTTCCTTTTCGCCACGGGCGAGTTCATCTATCTATCGAAAGATTATTTTCTTTACTAGCTTTTGCAGGTTATGAAACAAACTTGAAATGTTGCTTACGTTTAAATGAATAAAAAAACTGTAAAAAGTTGCACCAGCTTGTTAAAAGTAATAAACTTATGTAACGTGGAAGTCAATGAAACACAAAATCAACAAATATTATACATACAACATTAAATAAAAGTTTTTTATAAGCATTTGAGCTTTGTCGGATGTAGTGATTTGGAAAGAAATCTGAAATCTGAATGCCATTATGACATAAAATTGTTGCTTTTTTTTTTTTTGCCAAATGAAAGAAACCAGACATAAAAGTGCAATTACTGCAATACAATGAATCACTTAAAATAGCTTGTACTCTCTGATACCATATTACTGCAATCTCATTATAATTACAAAATTTATTTGTCTGTTCTCCGGACATGAGAGTGATTTTCCCTGGACATAAAAATAAGGACGTTATGGACTTCATATGCTCTTTGAATTGGTGTTTAAATTGTCAGTTTCAATTAATGGAAATGAATTTATTCCATTTGCCAAATTATATGTTACTCACATTCCTCAGCAATATAAGTTATAGTTATTCCTTATATCATCTTGTTTTATAGTTGATTATGATAGTTAGTAATTGCAATTTATTATCACCAGAGGAAATGAATCTCATTAATTATAACTGACATTTAATATGTAGGGAATTTCTAAACTAAAGGAACGCGATCCAAAACCCCAGTACCAACCCAAGATTAGCAATGATGTTCTGAAACGTTTGTGGGTTGCGTCGGCTGATATTACTCAACCAAAATATAAATTTCTGGAAGTTGGTATTGTGAGTGAAAAGACGGACCACAGTGTGCAAATAAATCAGGAGGACATCATGGGGTTGTTTCTAGCTAGGGAGGTTTTCATTTCTGTCATGCAATTTTACAATAAGTATTTATTTGACCTCTTGGAAACACATGTTTTTTAAACCTAATAATATTGAACCACTCATGCAAACATCTTTACAATGTTCTAATGTTGTAGGTATCTCTACAACATATTGAAATTACCGGGTCGGAACGATAAATATGGTTTGATGTGTCCGCTAATCACTGAAAGTCATGGAAATACCAATGAAGAAAAAGGCGTGCTGTTTTGGAAAAGAATTGAAGAAGGAGATTTTGAGTGCTTCCTTGCACCTATTTACGAGTAAAAAGTTGCTTTTCTTTGAATCTTTTATTTTTTGATGGTTTTAACTCTTCTGACTAATTTCAAATTAAAGGAATTGAGAAAGAATCACAATATCATCCACTTAGTTGTACACTAAGCTCTGACTAGTAACTATTACACTTTAGATATTAAGAAATTGGGCATTAAAAGTTTATAAATTGCATTTCAAGAACAACAAGAATTCTTTATTCATGGCTATCATTCATGAGAAATTTGAAATTTTATTTTAAGTTATGGAGAGAAGAAATATACAGAAAATGTAGAAAAAAAAGACATAATGATTGTATTTGTTAGCGGTAGCGCTGTTGGTGATAGTCGATGTGAAATTCTTTGGACAATTTGTTGTCATTTTATTCGCGGAACATCCTAAGATTCAGATAAATTTCCTAGATTGAACTTTTTTTTTTCCAGAACTGTCTTCTCATTTCTAGTATTGATGTCTGTCTTCGAAGTGTCTTCAAAATTTCGTCTGCCTCTATGCATTATGTGACTTAAATTGTGTGATTATGGATGGATCCTGTTGTATGTCTTTAGTGTGATTAGAAGTTTTAGAGCATATGAGAAAGGATCTGGTATTCCAAATTTCCTAGGGGTAAAGATGATTCTAAAAGGAAGGGAAGAAAGATATGGAGAGAAAACCTTTTGTTTTAACAGATATGAGTCCTGACATTACACCTTTCACCCAAAATCGCAACATATTTGTAAATCATATGAAGTATATTTCTTTCTTAGAATAATATTGGTTCCTAATATTTTTATTTGGAGTATCCTTTAAATCAAACCTGCTCAAATTACATGAACGCTCCAACTCTAAAACTCAAAAACAAGAATCATCTTTTGTGGGATTAGCGCTGTAGAGTTTAGACAAATTAACTTAAAATGGTTCCACAATGGTAGTGAGCCACTTCTCAGTTTGCTTCCACATAATTTATTTTGTTTCTTTCATGAAAATTTGTGGATGATCTGAGGTTTAGGTGAAGTTGGAATCGAATGGGGTCATTGCTTGCTTCTGCTATTCTATGAATTTGCACGTGGTCTTTTCATAGTGCTATTATACATTTGTTCTTGTGGATCTCATGACTAATTTCATTATGTTGTCTTATTTCATATGTAGGAATTATTGGCAATTTATGGTTCTTTATCCTAAAAATAATAGTGTGGCTTGGTTCTGCTCCAAGGGGAAAAATCTAAAGAAAAAGATTTCCGATAAGATTGAGATGTATGTTTCTTAGAATTTTATTTTGTGGTTTTTTTTTTGTTTTTTACTTGATAATTTTTATTTACCATATAGGGCATATAATGCATACCAAATGATGAAGGGGACGCACACCTACCAGTTAAGAAGCCTCAATGGGTTTATCAGAAGGTAAATTTATTGTGATTTATTTGCCCTTGGTTAGTAAAAAAATAAAATTATTGTGCATGAAGGGTATTTATGTAAATTCAAGTTGAGTGTATAGTAATTTATTGTAATCCATCATTTATTTATTTTTAGTGTTTGGACCAACGAAAGACATCGGACACATGCGGGTTTTTTGTAATGAGGCATATGCTGAAGATCATCCAATTAGACATTGTTGACTCATTCGAAAAGGTACACTACAAAAAAAACAGCAGTTTTCCGAGGGATTTTTCCTCGCTTTTAAGATAAATTCATTCGGTTCTTGAGAAACCGAGGGAAAAAATCCCTCGAAAATTACCTCCTCGGCAAAATTTTCTGAGGGCAAATTTCCCTCGGAAAATGTTATTGAGGGGAAAACCAAGGGTCGATTCCCTCGGTATATTCCCCCGTACCACCCTCAAAAAAGACCGAGAGAGAACTGAGGGGCGTAGACCCTCAGAAAAATCGAGGGCAAACCGAGGGGCGGCGACCCTCGGGAAAACCGAGGGGAGATTGCCCTCGAAAAAACCAAGGGGTGACTACTCTCAGAAAATCCGAGGGGGGTTTGCCCTCGGAATAACGAGGGCTAGGTACCCTCGGAAAGACCAAGGGTCATATCCACCCTCGGAAAGACCGAGGGGCATTTACCCTCGGTTTTTCACTCGGTTTTTTGAATTTTCGAGGGATTTTCTCCCCTCGTTTTTTCATTTATCTTAAATGTTTTTTAAATTTAATTTTAATTCCTGTTTATTTTTTAAAACTCCCCAAAAATTTGAAGAAAAACCATTAATGAACAGAAAAATAAATAAACTAATTATTATAAAATATTTGAAAATATAAAATTATTACATGCGTTCGAAATAGTATCAAAGTTTATATAAAAGTCAAATTGTCCTATGATGGGTGGGGGGGTGGGGTGGGGGGGGGGGGGGGTACTGTTGGAAACGAGTATACAAGTCGGCCATCTGGGAGTTCATATGCGCCTAAAATGCCTCTTGCTGCCGGCGCTGCTCCTCACGTCGTCGCTCAGACTCGACGTATCATTGCTCGATCGCCTGGAGCTCCACCCTCTGCGCCTCCTGAGCTCGTCTGGTGGCCTCCAAATCCTCCCTCTGCACCTCGAGCTGTCTGACGTGGGTCCTATCAGAATGGGAGGAGTTGGAAGAAGAGCTGCCTGTGAAAAAACCCTTCGCAGCAGCCACCACCTTCCCGAACGAGCCGGTGCCATAGTTTCGTACCTTGCTCGACACTCGATCCTCGGGGTTCCGGGACACCGAGACGCACCCCTCCCCGCCCCATTCATGAAATGATTTTTTCATTATTTACGAATTTTCTATTTTTTTATTTTTTTTTAGTTTTTATTTAAAATTTGAAAAAAAATAAAAAACACTTATTTAACGATTGACACCCGATCCTCGGGGTTCCGGGACACTGAGACGCACCCCTCCCCTCCCCGTTCATGAAATGGTGGTATTTTTCTTCATTTATTTTACGAATTTTCTATTTTTTTTATTTTTTTTACTTTTTATTTAAAATCCAAAAAAATTAGAAAATGCATATCTAACGATCGACACCCGACCCGAGTGGTTTCGAGATACCGAGACATACCCCTCCACGCCCTGTTCATAAAATTATAGGATCGGTTTTTATTTTTTACGAATTTTCTATTTTTCTCGATATTGTTTCGAATTTTTATTTAAAAATCGAAAAAAATAGAAAACGCGTACTTAACGATCGACACCCATTCCTCATGGATCCATGACACTGAGACGCACCCCCCGCCCCATCGGCATAATCACGATGATTCTTCGCTTCACGTTTCCAATCGAACAAGTTGATCGACCGATCGTATCTTGGTTGTTGGTCGAATTACACGACACGTGTGGATATGCACATGCTTGTTGATATTTTCGATCGAAATCGAATCAAAACCACCCCACAGGCTTAAGATGATAGGATTTGTTTCATTTTTACGATTTTTTTTAAAAACTGAGGGCTTGGAAATGCCCTCGGAAAAAATTGAGGGGACCAAAATGCCCTCGGTTTTTTCCGAGGGCATTTCCAAGCCCTCAATTTTCGCAATTTAGTTATTTCTTGATTTTTTTATTTACAAAAAACCGAGGGGAATATTTCCCCTCGGAACAAACCGAGGACTTCAAAGTACCCTCGATTTTTTCCGAGGGGAAGTTCCTCCCCTCGGTTCTTTTGCAATTTATTATTATTTTTTATTTTTTTAATTTTCAAGAAATTGAGGGGACTAAAAATCCCTCGGTTTTTTCTGTGGGTATTTTCGTCCCCTCTTTTTTTTAATTTATATTTTTTTTGAAATTTTTTATTTACAAAAAAAAACGAGGTGAAAAGTTTCCCCTCGGAAAAAATCGAGGGATTCAAATTACCCTCGGTTTTTTTTTCGAGGGAAAGTTCCTCCCCTCAGTTTTTTTGTAATTTATTTTCATTTTCATTTTTTTTAATTTTTAAGAAACCGAGGGGACTAGAAATCCCTCGGTTTTTTTGAGGGTATTTTCGTCCCCTCGGTTTTTCTGAGGGAGATTTTCCGTCGGTCGGATTTTCCTCGGAAATCCTTCAGTATTGCCTTTTGTAATTATAATAGAAAACAATGGCGCCGTGTTTCCAAGGGATTTTCCGAGGGGAAAATGTCCCTCGGTTTTTCCCTCACTATTCTTCTATTTCTTTGTAGTGGTAATTGTCATAAGTAAATTATATTCATATGTGAATATTTCTTCATTAATTACCTTTTGTTGAGAATATTAAAAAGAAATAACAATAACTGAATCAAACAAAAACCAAATACACAGTTTGCAAATAGTTCTGTAGTCATATAAAAGTTTCATTTTTAGTCTTAATTTCACCTTAAACCGAGAACTTCATGCGCCATGATAGAAATGCGGTGAAAGTAATAGTGTTTCTGAGAAAATATTCTTTAAAAGTAATTGTCATTCAAATTAGACATGCGGTTTTTTTTGGCCATTTTATAGACTAATGTAAGTGTTAATTAGAAAAACTATGTTGGGGTTTGAACATAGCATGTTTGATCATTTTATTCATATTATTTATATCACCCATTATTTTGGTCATTTTTGATTATCTTATTGTGCGTTTCTGTCATTCACCTGCAGGCACTCGATATGGAACAACCTTATTCGGACGATGAAATTAATAATGTACGTAAACGTTGGGCCGAGTGTTTATTAGAGGTCATTGATTGATCCCCATATATAGGGTGTGCAATATATTTTGGAGTGTAAGAAATAAACTATTTGTGGATAACTTGAATGGTAGCAAAATAGATACTCATCGTCTTTTGTGATTTCTATTTTAACATTTGGTAATCGTGTATTTGGCAACTTGTGTTGATTGTATTGACATCTTTTGGTGATTGTGTATTATTGTGTTTAATGGATGATCATGGGATTATATAAATAACAGGTGTTTTGTGAAGAAAATTGTGATTTAAACAAGTATTAAAATTTTTGATTTATGAGCGATGAACAGGTTTGGAAAAAACAACCTAGAATTCCAAAAATGTAAAATCTAGAATGGATATCAAAAATCCGTTCTAGTAAAAATAGACTTTCTAGAACGTCTATTTTGAAAACCCGTTCTAGAAAGTTTATTTTCTAAAACGTCTATTTCGTAAAGGCGTTCTAGAAAACTAGAACGTCTATTCGTAAAGGTGTTCTAGAAAGTTTATTTTATAGAACGTCAATTCGTAAATGCGTTCTAGAGAGATTATTTTCTAGAACGTCAATTTCGTAAAGGTGTTCTAGAAAGCTTATTTTCTAAAACGTCGATTTCGTAAAGGTGTTCTAGAAAGTTTATTTTCTAGAACGTCAGTTGGTAAAGCCATTCTAGAAAGTTTATTTTTTAGAACGTCTTTTTTAAAGGTGTTCTAAAAAACTTATCTTCTAGAACGCCTATTGTCTAAACACGTTCTAGAAAATAACTTTCTAGAACAAAATTTTGTAAAACCGTTGTAGAAAGTACATTTTCTAGAACATATTTTCTGTAACCGTTCTAGAAAGTATAATTTCTAGACCGTCTTTTTTGTAACCGTCCTAGAAATTTATTTTCTAGAATGGGTGAACCGGTAAAAAAAACTACTTTCTAGAACAAGTAAAAAAAAAATCCTAGAATGCCCCAGATAACCGTTTTAGAATATCAGACTTTTTAGAACAGTTTCATACAAAACACCTCATATAACTATTTTAGATTTAATGAAACAGGGCGTTATAGAATACTGTTTCTACACTAGTGTATTGAACATGGCCTGATAATTTCATAGCTATCTTATAATACAAAGCAATGCACTAGTCTTTGATAAAAGACAAAGTAAGAGTGCCTCTGCATGGAACAAGAACAATGCACCAGCAGTAGAGAAGCATTACCAGGAAGAAGACAAATGACATGCATGGGATGATAGCATGCACCGGCAGTAGGGAATTATTGGCAACGGTCACAAGCATTGCGTAGCTGTCATGCTTATCCTCTTATAAAGATAAATGACAGCCGTGTGCTTTCTATATGGTTCTAAGCATTGTATAAATACACGTATTGTGATGCTAATGAATATCAGTGAAAAATAACCTAATTATGAAGCTCATCTTTCTAACCCTAGCCAAGATGATTTTCTGCTTTTTGTTTCTGTTTGTTTCTTTTCCTTTTATGGTACCAGAGCCACATGCATATATCCTTCATTAAATAGCCCTTATCTATACCGGATATCATTAGTCACTTTCATGGATGCAAACCTTGCAAATCCTGCAATCAATGCACTGGAACCTATTATCTAGCTGCAAACTCAGCTTATCGCTATCAAACTAAGTGACAATAATTATTTATTGTGGAAACAACAAATACTGATTGAACGTAGAGGCTATGGTCTAGAGGGACATATTACTGGAGACAACTTTGTTCCTGAGAGATTAATTCCTGGACAAGATGGTGAAACACCAAGGATGAATCCAGCCTACATCAATTGGATCAAACAAGATCAGCTTATTGCCTCCTGGCTTTTGTCCTCTCTCTCTGAAAATCTCCTTGTCACAACCGTTGGATTGAGAAGTGCTAAACAGACCTGGGACACATTGAAGGGTTCATTTTCCACTCAGAGCTCTGATAAGGTCATGCAATTGAAATTGCAGCTCCAAACTCAAAAAAAAGGAAGTCTTTCCATTAGAGATTATTTTAACAAGGTTTAATCCATTTGTGATATGTTATCTATTGGTTGTAAAGACATTAAGGAAACAGATCATGTTCTACACTTACTTACTGGACTTGGACAAGAGTATGATCCAGTTATTATTTCTCTTACCACAAGATCCAAGGCATGCACTCTCATGGAGGCCTATGCAGCTTTACTTTCTTATGAGAGCCGCATTGAAGGAAATGAAAGTAACAATCAGTCCATAGGAGATGACAATAACTCACAATTTTATGTTAATCTAGCCACACAAACATAAGGAAACAGAAGAACCTTCAGCAATCCAAGTGTTAGAGGAAGGAACAGCTCAGTAAGAGGAAAATAATCTCAATCAAGAGGATCAGGAGGTGGTTTTGGAAGCCTAGGAGGAAGGTTTTCTGGAAATAGCAGGCCAAAATGTCAGATTTGTGGTTATAAAAACCACACTGCTGAGAAATGTTACTACAGATTTGATATGAACTACTCAGCTTCATCCTACAACAATAGCAGTTAATCAAGCACTAATGCCTCCCCTTCTGTTCATATGGCTAGCTTTTTAAAACATTGGGTCAGAAAACAATCAGGACAACCTTTGGTTCCCTGATTCAGGAGCCACAAACCACCTCACTTATGATTTTGGAAATCTGAACATGGCTTCAGATTATCAGGGACAAGATAGGGTGCAGACAGCCAATGGTGCAGGTATGAACATTGCTCATGTTGGTTCCTCTATGGTATATTCCCCTTCCCAAACAACTCCCTTCTCATTCCTATTAAACAATCTCCTGCATACTCCTGATATAATTAAGAATCTGATAAGTGTTGCAAAATTTGCCCCAGACAATCAAGTATTTTTTGAATTTCATCCTTGTGTATTGTGAAGGACCTAGCCACAAAGGAAACACTACTCCAAGGGAAACTTAAGTATGGTCTCTACAGTTTTCATTTCCAACAAAAATCAGCCTCTACCTATCCTCAAAACCACAAATCAAGTTAACAACTGCATCAGCCTTCAACTCTTTCAGCTAGAATAACTAGGGATCTAGATTTAGCCATTTGGCATTCTAGATTGGGTCACCCCTATTTTGATGTTGTCAAGAGGGCACTCAAAGATTGTAATATTTCCTTTATTAATAATAAGTCCGATTCATTATGCTCTACATGTCTTGAGGCTAAAGCCCACAAATTGACATTTTCAAGCAGTAATATTGTCCATAATCACCCCTTTGATCTTGTCCATAGTGACCTTTGGGGACCATCTCATATTGTCTCTCATTTAGGGTTCAAATATTATGTTAGTTTTATTGATCATTTTTACCAGATTCACATGGTTTTACCATTTGAAACAAAAGTCTACTTTTCTGCACTTTAAGGCCATAGTTGAAAATCAGTTCAACTCTAAAATCAAAACTTTACAAACTGATGGTGGAGGTGAATTTCTGGCTTTAAGACCTGCCCTTGCTCAATGTGGGATAACACACAGAGTTTCCTGCCCCTATACCCCACAACAAAACGGCCTAGCTGAAAGGAAACATAGACAAATTGTTGAAGTAGGCCTTTCCCTTATATCTCAGTCTAAAATGCCACTCTTATACTGGGATGAAGCTTTCACAAGTGCTGTTTTTCTTATAAACAGATTGCCTACCAAGACCTTAGGGTTCAGAACTCCTCTTGAGATCCCAACCAAACAAAGACCTGATTATCACTTCCTTAAATCATTTGGATGCCTTTGCTATCCTTTGCTTAGGCCCTATAACAGTCAGAAACTTGAACTAAGAAGCTTTCCTGCAGTGTTTTTAGGCTATAGCCCTTATCACAAGGGTTATAAGGTCTTTCTACCCTCCAAGAAAATAATCATAAACAGGCATGTCCAATTTGAAGAGACTACTTTTCCTTTCCACAAGGCTGATCATCCACAAAATACTGTTGCTACTACACAATCAAACACAACTCCCTTGCTTAATGTTTCAAACATTCCTCCAGCAATAAGCCCCACATCTCCTCCTCATACACAATCACACCAAACACCACCACACCATTTTCCTACCATTAACACACTGCCTACCCCTCCCACATCCCCAGACTCCACCACCTCATCCATTCCAAGGGGAACTATTTTCATAGATTTTCCAATTGAGAGTGTTAATCATGTTGCACCTGTGGCTTCTAATGTTTTGAATCAGGATGATGGGACACACCAGATGATTACTAGGTCAAAAGTTGGGATCCACAAACCTAAGGTTTTGCTTGTTACAGACTTCCAGAACACTGAGCCTACTTCTACTCAGAAGGCCCTCATCAATCCAGCTTGGACAATGGCAATGCAGGAAGAGTTTAAGGTCTTAATCAAGAATAAAACATGGAGTTTGGTTCCCGCTCCCCCTAACAGAAAAATAATAGGGTGTAAGTGGGTTTCTAAGCTCAAGAAGGATCCAAATGGGAAGGTCATCAGGCACAAAGCAAGGCTTGTTGTTAAGGTTTACAATCAAGATCCAGGATGAGGTTACACTGAGACTTCCAGCTCTGTGATCAAGCCTGGAATAATCAGAATCATCCTCTCCCTTGCATAAACATTTGGCTGGAGCATCAGATAGATTGATGTAGACAATGCCATTCCTAATAGAGACATTGACACTGAGCTTTACATGGAGCAGCCTATTGGTTTTGAGGTAATCTCCAAGCCTCCACTGGTTTGTAAACTGCATAAATCCTTATATGGGCTCAAGCAAGCTTCAAGAGCTTGGTCAAGCAAGTTTGGTGCTTTTATGATTCAGTTGGGATTTCATGTGTCTTAGACTGACACATCTCTATATAATAAGCATTTTAATGGTACTACTCTACTTGTCATGGCATATGTGGATGATATCATTATTACAGGCAGTAACAATAAGGCCATTGATCATTTAATTCTTCAACTTCAGTCTCACTTTTCAATCAAGGATCTTGGTCAACTCAATTTCTTTCCTGGAATCCAAGTTTCTCAAACTTCTGATGGATTATTCCTTAACCAAAAATAGTATGATCTTGATATTCTCAATAGGGCTAACAGGAATGGGGCAAACAGTCTCTCTACTCATATGGTTTCTCATCCACCCCTGTCAAAACATTGTGGTCAGCCAATTCAAAATGGACATCAATACAGGAAATTTTTTGGTGCTCTTCAATACCTTACCATGACTATACTTGATATCTATTATACAGTAAACAAGGTAATCCTATTTATTCAAGCTCCTCTTGACTAGCATTGGAAGGCTGTAAAAAGGATACTGAGGTATATTGATGGAACAATTGATTATGGAATGAGGTTAACCAGGTGCAAATATTTTAGGATCACAGCTTTTTCAGATGCTGATTGGGCTTCAGATATAGATGATAGAAGGCCAACCTCTGGGCTATGTATTTTTCTAGGAAAAAACCTCATCTCTTGGAGATCAAAGAAACAACCCACTATATCTAGGTCAAGTACAGAAGCATAGTATAAGAGCCTTGCATTGGTAACATTTGAAGTGATGTGGCTTCATTCACTTTTCAGAGATCTGAGAATACACTTGATCAAACCTAGTACAGTTTGGGTGGACAACTTAGGTGCAATTCAAATCCTGTCCATCATTCAAGAACCAAGAATTTGGAATTGGATCTCCATTTCACCAGAGAAAACGTAATCAGTAAGGTCATCTCAGTTAGACATGTGCCAGCAATTGATCAAAGAGCAGACATAATGACTAAACCTTTGTCAGGACAATTCTATGCAAGAATGAGAGATAAATTGCTTGTTGGTTCAGAAGGAAGCATAGAATTGAGGGGGCATGATAAACGACAAAGTAAGAGTGCCTGTGTATGGAACAAGAACAATGCACCAGCAGCAGAGAAGCATTCCCAGCAAGAAGACAAATGACATGCATGGGGTGATAGCATGCACCAGCAGGGAATTGTTGGCAACGATCACAAGCATTGTGTAGCTATCTTGCTTATTCTCTTGTACGGATACATGACAGTTGTGTGCTTTCTAGATGGTTCTAAGCATTGTATAAATACATGTACTGTGATGCAAATAAAAATCAATAAAAAATAACCTAATTATGCAGCTCATCTTTCTAACCCTAGCCAAGATGATTTCCTGCTTTTGTTTCGGTTTGTTTCTTTTCCTTTTAGTCATGATGTTATAAATTGTGGAATGATCAACACTGGTGATCGAGTTGGCAACAATGCTAACTAGTTTACTTTATCGATGCTAGTTTTATTGTATCGACATTGCTACTTACTAATTATCGGCAGATTATTTTAGTACAATTATCATTGGATTTTTTAAATATATAATACGAATCAATACACGTACACTATAGAAATCTTCAGCAAATGAGCATGTGAATTTGTAATGCGTATCCACTATGTAAACAGGGGTGGATCTACGTTGGCCTTTGAGGGGGCCATGGCCCCCCTCAAAAAAAAAAACAAAAAAAAAACCATAATATTATTTATAATTTTTTGTTATTTGTGTTATATATAAAATGACCTCCCAAAATGTACAAATTCATAGCTAGGTCTAGTGGTTTGTACACCTGACTATTTTTCAAATGGTACATGGTTCAACTCTTCCTCTTGCATATATTTCCTTCTTTTATCTTTTTTTTTTTTATATCTTGTTTTCTATATTTTTTATCTTTTTTTATATTCATCTTTCTATTTTTGTAATTTCCTTCTTTTTTTTTATCTCTTGTTTTTTAAAATTATTTTATCTTTCATTTTATTTTGTCTTTCTCATTTTTTTCTTTTTATTTATTTCTTTTTTATTTATTTTATCCATTATTTTATATATTCTTTATTCTTCCATTTTCTCTTTTTCATTAATTAATTTTAAAATAATAACATATAACTAAAAAAACAACCACTCTCTCTTTCTTTTCATTTCCTATTTTTCTGTATTTTTTTAATCCTTCTTTCTTCTTTCTTTTATTTTCCTCTTTCTCGTTAATTAATTTTAAAATATATATATATCAAAAAAAATATCACCCC
>BMAC01000021.1:1127222-1142212 GCA_014905375.1 Phtheirospermum japonicum
GATTGGGGGGGTTGTTGGTTGGTTGTTTTGATTATCTAAGAACTTGAAACGCATGAACATTAATTAAAACTATGTAATTCTATCTAAGCAACTCACTAAAAACATGTGAATTCAAACTAAGAAAATAATCCACGAGTTCAAATAAGATCAACTAGAGTAATCAAAAAGCAATTATCTAAAGCGTAAAGTATACGGGATGAATTATCTAATCACGAATAATAACCAAACCTTAATCAAACTAAATGAAAGATTACGAATCCGAATACCAAAAGTATCTAGGGTTTGAAGCATGAAAAGATTCAAGAACAATAATTGAAAAGCTACTACTTAATCGCATAAATTAAACTAAGAAAGTAATTAGAAAGTTTAGAGTACTTATTTAAACTAAGAAATTGTAGTACTTCTCAAGCTAATCTAGAGAGAGATTGCGCAGATCTTGGCCGAAGAACGAGTCATGAACTAACGGTTGGAACTTGGAACTTGTGATTCCTGAATCTCCGATCTTGATCTTCTGTGTTGATATGGGATGTAACGGTGTGTTGTTTTAAAGCCAAAGAATCTTAAGTAGGGTTATAGTGGTATCTTCTGTCTCTTGGGATGGACTTAGAGAAGGGTTTTATAGTTTTCCCTTGTCTTGGAGTATAAGTAACCCTAAAAATCCATTTTTGGGCAGTCACGTCAACTTCGCATCGATCGACGTGAACAGGGGCTCGGCGTCGACGCGTACAGTGCGCTTGCAATGATTAGGCAGAGGTGTCGACCGACGCGGTCATGGATCGACGCTACAGAAAGTTATGTCGAATTGTGCATCGATGGACGCAACCATGGATCAATGCGTCAGAGAGTTACGTTGGCTTAGCGTCGATGTAGTGTCGACCGTCGTGGGCAGAATTACGTCAATGCAGCGTCGACGCCTGCGTCGACCGAAGCCACTTCGCTGCACATCTCATTTTCCCGATCTTTCTACTACTCTTTCACCGGAAAGCTCGTTCTCGACTCTCGAACATCAAACTTCATCTATTTACGCGTTGAACTCTTCCGATTACTTAGCTGTAAGGTGAAAAACAACGAATAATCACCTATTCTAATCAATTATGATCAAAACACGGTAAAATAAGCTGGAAGTATAAAAATACGAAATTAAGCTTAAACTACCCAACTTATACCAAAAACAACAAGAAAAACTAACTAAAATACTAATAAAAATAAGGACAAATATGTGCTAATCAACTACCCCACGCTTATTGGTTTGTTCGTCCTCGAACGAACGATAGATTCAAAGTATAGCAAGAATGAAAATCAGTCCAAGCAATGAGTCGTGCTATGTTACTTACATAATTTTGAAAATATAGATACATGTTATGCAACTTCAAACACTCCATCCTTATTACATTGTCGCTCCAAAATCAAATTCATGCATCCTCACAAAAGGGTAATATATAGGGTGTACGCTCAAAGCACTCAAGTATTTTCTAAATGGGACATGTATACACTCAAATCATACAAATACATGCACAATAAATAAGAATCGAAAATCAATCTCTTCTCAATCGCAAATTAAATGTGTTATCAACAAAGAATCGGAAAAGGTCTTTTCAGGTTGTAATGTAAGGCTCTTTGAACGGGTATGAATATATAAGTCGTGTGGCTAACTCACGATCTAACGCGATCAATAACTCACCAAACTATTCTAATCACGAAGCAATTTGCTTCACCTCGTTCAAAAGAAAAACCTCACTAAACACTCATAATGTAACCTTTCAATATAGGTTATTTCTTAACTCGCAACCCAAAAACCGACTTATCGCTCAAACCACTTAAACACAATTGAAGCTTATTATATGCTTCTTTTTCAAACACAACTCTTGCCTTTTAAACATTAGGCTTCAAAATAAAATAAATAATAATAAACAAACTTTCATTAGCGCGTAGACAATTACTAACACAATTCAACTAGACTCACCATCCTTCTTTTTCTTCTTCCTTTTTTTATTTCCCCCTTATTATAATTTTTTATGGAGTATTTTTTCTTTTTCTTTTTTTTTTATTATTTTTTTTTCGGATGGGGTCCTTAATTACAAAAACTCATAAAATCATAAATTCCAAATAAAAATTCCAAAACTCTAATAACCAATAAAAATAACGAACTCCTACCCCATGCTTTTAATGGGTTAGTAGGGGTCGACTCAAAATAAAAACACTCACGACTATAGGCATGGATAATTTGGCTATGATTGGCTCATTCAAAATTTATAGTGGCTAATATATATGGATATGACCGGAATAGGGTTTATATATGTGCCTTAACGTCATGTTCAAAGTCAACTACACACAGCGATTTCAAAGAGATCTCAAAATAGAACTCATTCAAGCACATGCAAAGATGATAATCACTCGGGCTACTCACAGGCTTTTTGCATGAAAAAGTCTTGAATTGACGCTGCTTTTAAGGTTTTGCGAAATCAATTGCGTCCAAGTACCATTTTACAATATATAAATAATAATTTTGAAAGACTTTATGCACTTATACACGCTCCAAAGACATGAACTTCAAATCATACATAGTTAACTTTGACAGGCAAGCCATACAAACACAATATCGCGCGGGAATAGCAATCAATCACGTAAGAATTTTAAAATTGCACATATTTCAAATATAAATCATACTCAACCATCCCTATGCACATATTTCAAATATAAATCATACTCAACCATCCCCCCCTCTAAAAAATCGGCAATCCCCTGATTGCCATAAACGAATATAAGAAAATAAAAGCAAGGGATAAAGGGAATAAGAAAACGTCCTTGAAAAAGTCGAGCTTCTCTAAAAAACGTGAAATTAGCCGTCGTGTAGAGTCTTGTGATTGGATTTGTCCTTGAAACTAGAAATAACAAGTAAACGTAAAATAACAAAAAAAAACAAATAATAAAATTGTGTTTATCAGCATTAATAAGGCACAGAAGGTCATTGTTATGGCACAGCAGCAGGCGGCAGAGCAGGAGGCGACTTGTCCCATTAAACGAGCAAGGGTAGCCATTGATTAGTGTCATAAAGCATCAGGCAACCGTGCGCAATCCCTGCCTAGCGTCGATTGGGCAGAGGCATCGAGCGACGCGCCAGTCGATGCTAAATTTGGCAATTTGTCCAAACCGCTAGCATTCCTGCTGGTGGGTAATGGTGAAACTAATAAAAACTTCTAAGTGACCGTTAACCCCGGATAAACTGCACAATCTCACAGAAAAAAATCAAATACGTCCAAGTATAACCGAAGATAATTTAAAGAAAAGGGACATGCAAAAAATAAAAATTTTATTAATGCTGATTCGAAACACTTAGACAACCAAATAAAATTAAAATTGCGATAAAATAAACAGGATAGAGTAGGAGGACAATCTTAGGACTCGATAATGGAAAACCTAAATAATTAGCTAGTGGCAACGTCCTACGAATCTAAGGGGATCCATTGCACAAGTTCTCTAGTGTATTAGTCTACTTTTGGGCTTCCTTCAGACGCTGCTTCCAATATCCTATGTTCCACTCGTGCGCCACGTTTCCTTCTTTTAGATCTTTGACGTGGGCTTGCATCACTTCGATTCGGCGTAAAAGCATGAATTTTTCCTCGCGTATGTCGTAGTTCTGTCGCAGGAGGGCCATCCCATCTATCACTGTTGCATCTAACTCGGCCTCTTTCTCTTCAAGGAGCTTGTCCCTAATGGCGATCTCGTTTGCTAACTCAGCCTCGCTCCACAAAAACCCAATATTTTGATTGGATAATTTTTCAATCTTCTCTCTAGCCATGAGAAGTTCGTCATGAAGTTCGTCCATGGACATGTCAAACTCCTCGGGGTTCTCCCTCCTTCGCTCGAGATCACGCTTTGCTCTTCTAAAATCTCTAATGGCGCCCTTAAGTTGCAGAATGGTGTCCCCCAACCCCGCGTTCACTTCTCCAGATTCCGTCAATTGATCCTTCAATGCGTCGATTTGGAGGGTGTAATGGATTTCGTCCATCTTGAAATCACTAGTTTGGGCCTTCATCTTTTTGATTTCAACATGCAGCTGGTTCAATTCTTCTTCGTGCTGCTTTCTCAACATCCACCTATTTTCATGGTTGTTGGTTTCTTGTGGAATTGGCCTCATGGTGTTGGGAGGTTTGGAGAGTTACGTTGTTTGGTATAGGGAGGCTTAGAACATAAGAGAATTATGAAATATAGAGTGCATAGGGTTGTGGTTTATATAGGAATTAATAGCTCTTGAAAATAGGAGTCCTAGATTTACCCAAATTATAAATAAGGTAAGAGATATTAAGTTTCCTATTCTATTAAGAACTCTCTTACGGTAATAGATCTAGACTCTAAAACCAGCTAAATCTCGTGCAAGAAATTGCCATAAACTTGCTTACCTATTGGGAATAAAATACCCAAAAATCGCAGCCCAAAGTTTCAAAATTCTGCACACTCGGTCGATGCGGGCGCACAGGCAGCGTCGATGCCACGTCGATGCTGGCGTCGATCAACGCGATCCGTGCATTGGCCTCCATATTGAATTTTTTGTTTTTTTTGCTTTTCGTTCTAAGAATTGATCCTTCCTTGATAACATAAATCCTAATTCATAAACATAACATAAACAAAAAGAGAAAAAGAGAAATAACTAAAAAGAAATACAAGGGATAGAAAAAAAAAATAGCTTGGTTGCCTCCCAAGAAGCACATCTTTTAACGTCGCTTGCTCGATGCGAGTTTTCTTGATTAATTTTGAATCGGAGGCGGGTCCACTATCTTCAACATCTCACGATCTTGACCTGTTGCCTCTCCATCACGATATAACTTAACTCGGTGTCCGTTAACTTGAAACTTTATATCTCGCTTTTCATCGTAAAGGGTGACCGCTCCAAATTCATTGACTTCTTTAATCACAAACGGTCCACTCCATTTTGACTTCAATTCTCTTGGAAAAAGTTTTAATCTAGAATTATAGACTAGTGCTAACTTACCTACCTCCAAATGCTTGTTAATGAGTTTCCGATCGTGGCGTGTTTTCGTCATCTTCTTTTGCCTCCATGCATCATCATAAGACTCATTTCTAATCTCTTCAAGATCAGTCAATTCCAGTTTCCTATACCCGCCTGCCTCAGCATAGTTCATATTTAACTTGTGAATGGCCCAACTAGCTCGGTGCTCTAACTCAATGGGCAATTGGCATGCCTTCCCATAGACAAGTTGAAAAGCACTCATACCGAGCACTGTCTTATACGCCGTTTGATAGGCCCACAGTGCGTCGGCAAGTTTTACAGCCCAATCTTTCCGACTTGGTCCAACTGTTTTCTCGAGGATAGCTTTTAGCTGGCAGTTGCTCGTTTCAACTTGGCCAGACGTTTGAGGGTGGTATGGTGTAGCTACTTTGTGCCGGACCCCATATTTCGTCATCAGCCTCGCAAAGGCTCTGTTGCAAAAATGGCTTCCTCCATCACTTATAATTGATTTCGGCACTCCGAATCTACTAAAAATATTCTCTTGTAGAGATTTAAGAACGACTTCTGCATTGGCTCTTCGAGCGGGGATCGCTTCCACCCATTTGGATACATAGTCAACACCGACTAGAATATACTCGAAATATCCACTTTTAGGAAAGGGTCCCATAAAATCTATTCCCCATACATCAAAAATTTATCCACTTGGTTAGATACTTGCGGCATTTCATCTTGCTTTCCTATGTTGTCGGTTCGTTGGCAGTTGTCGCACGTTTTACAATACTCGAATGCATCGGCATATAAACTTGCCCAGTAGAATCCAGCTTGTAACACCTTAAATGCCATCTTTTGAGCTCCAAAATGACCTCCATGGTCATGGCAAAATTGCAGAATGCTCCCCATTTCATCGTTTGGAACGCACCTTCTGTTAAGCCCATCCTTACAGCGTTTGAACACATAGGGGTCATCCCAAAAGTAATCCCTGCATTTACTAAAAAATCTATTCCGTTCTTGGTAGGATAAATGGTTAGGTATAATTTTGCAAGCAAGATAATTCACAATATCAGCATACCTAGGAGTAATTAATTGCTCAAGATTGAAGGCATTCTCATAAGGGAATAGATCATTAATCATAAACTTCTCGCCCTCGTTCTCCTCAATTATCATTCTAGATAAATGATCAGCTACAACATTTTCACAACCTCGTCTATCTTTTATTTCTACGTCAATCTCTTGTAGCAATAATGTCCACTTAATAAGACGTGGTTTACTTTCGGGTTTAGAAAATAAATGACGCAATGCAGCATGATCCATAAGTACAATTACCTTGGCTCCAACTATATACGATCTAAATTTATCAAGTGAAGATACGACTGCCAACAATTCTTTTTCCGTTGTGGTGTAATTACGTTGGGCATCGTTTAACATATAACTAGCATAATAAATAACCCTAAGCAATTTATCCACATGTTGCCCTTAAACGGACCCCACCGCCTCATTAGAGGCATCACACATAATTTCAAAGGGTAGGGTCCAATCAGGAGCAACAACTACAGGGGCAGAAGTAAGACTCTCCTTGAGCTCATTAAACGCATTCATACATTCTTCATTAAAAACAAAAGGAGTGTCTAAAGTCAAAAGTTTTCAAAGTGGACGACTTATTTTTGAAAAAACATTGATAAAATATCTATAAAAACCTGCATGACCAAGAAAACTCCTAGATCCCTTAACATCTCGAGGGGGCGGAAGGGTTTCAATTACATTGATTTTTGCTTTATCAACCTCCAACCCATTTTTAGAAACAACATGACCTAAAATAGTACCACTTTTTACCATAAAATGGGATTTCTCCCAACTCAAAGTAAGATTCTTCTCGATGCAGCATTCTAAAACCTTAGACAAATTAGATAAACAATTTTCTAAAAATGACCCAAAAAACAAAAAATCATCCATGAATACCTCAAGAAAATCACTAAAAATTGAGAGCATGCACCTTTGAAAAGTCGTTGGTGCGTTGCACAAACCGAAGGGCATTCTTCGAAAAGCAAACGTTCCAAAAGATCATGTGAATATTGTCTTGCTTTGATCTTCCGGAGCGATGGCTACTTGGTAATAGCCCGAAAGGACATCCAAGAAGCAATAGAATTCGTGTCCGGCAAGCTTGTCAAGAAGTTGGTCTATGAATGGCAGAGGAAAGTGATCCTTGCGAGTGGCTGCATTTAACTTCCTATAATCGATACACATACGCCATCCAGTAGTCAGTCGGGTTGGAACTATCTCGCCTTTGTCATTTTCAGTTATGGTGATGCCTCCTTTATTTGGAACCACATGGATTGGGCTCACCCATTTACTGTCAGAAATAGCGAAAATAATTCCTTCGTCTTTAAGTTTAAAATTTTCCTTTTTGATCACTTCATAAAGTGTTGGCGACAGTCTTCATTGACTGTCCCTAACAGGCCTGGAATCGGTTTCTAGCTCGATTCGGTGCATGCAAGTAACAGGGCTTATCCATTTGATGTCGCTGATGCTTCATCCTATTGCCTCTTTGTGGTTACTTAGCACCGCAATTAATTCTTTTTCTTCGTGTTCCACCAATGCTGAATATATGATGACGGGTTTCGTTTCGTTGGGCTCAAGAAAAACATACTTCAAATGGCTTGGCAGTGGTTTCAACTCCACTTTCGTCCCAAGTTCAGGTGCGTTAGCTATTTCGCACAATTCCTCATCGATATCTTCAAATTCTTCATAATCTTCAGTGATTTCGTTCAAGTCTATTTCCAACATCTCTGCCACCCTGTTGAAAATTCTGTGTCGTCCTCGACACTTAACTCATCTAGCACAGTGATCCCTTTGAGCTCGTGAATATAAGATGCAATAGGGCCAATACACAAAAAATCTTCGTGCATGTACGGAGAAGGAGTGTTGTGGATCTCTTTAAGCGAAAATGTGACTATCTCATCCAAAATGGATAGGGTCATCCTCCCCTTGTGCACGTCAATAAGCGTATGAGAAGTGGACATGAGGTCGGCCGAGCAAAATACTATGCTCAGTGCCTTCTTTTGGAACTTCGCAGACATCAAGTATGACAAAATCGACTGGAATTACAAGCTCACCGACTTGAACTAATACATCTTCAACTATGACAAGTGGTTGTCTAATTGATCGATCTGTAAATTGCAGTCGCATCGTAGTGGGTTTCATTGTTCCAAGGTCAAACTCTTTATATAGTGAGTATGGCATCAAATTGATTCCTGCACCAAGGTCGAGCATTCCACACGCCGTTTGCCCATTTACTAAGGCAATAGTTATGTAAAAAATCCCCATGTCTTTATCCTTTTGGGGTAGCGGACCCTTGCAAATTGCGCTCACCTCCTTGGTTAATTCTACTCGTTGAGTTGTCTCCAATCGCCGTTCCCTTGCGACTAACTCCTTGAAAAATTTGACGTATGCATGAATTGTTTTGATTACATCCAAAAGAGGAAGATTAACATTGACGTTCTTAAGAAGATTGTAAAGTTCCATGAACTTTTTGTTTTCTTTGGCTGGGCGTAGACGACTAGGAAAGGGAACCTTGTCTCAAGTAGTAGGTGTCAACTACTTCGGTTGCTGATCTGGAGACTTGGTAGAGTCATCGGTTGTGGTGGATGGATTTGGAAGCTTCCCTTTTAAAGAATCCGGAATATCAGGATTTGGTGACTTATGCATTTGGTCAACCGGTTTAGGGTCGTCATTCTTCGACGAATCCGCAATTGGAATTTCCGTGTCCTCCTCTTCTTTTTCCTCGATTCCATTATCTACCTTCTTTCCATTTCGTAAAACGTGGACAGCTGAAGCTTGCTCTGGTTGGCTCGGAAAGTTTCTTTTCTCATTTTCCGCCTTCGTCATAAAAGTTTCCATTTGGCCCATCATTTTTTCTAAATTCTTCACACTCTTGGAGAGATCGCTCAAAACTTCTCCCTACTTATTAACTTGCGTAGTTAGATTGGCGAGCCCGTCGCTATTTCTGATTATTTCGGTGACTTGATTTTGCTACCAAATTAACAGTTGATCATTTGGATGTATCGGAGTAGGTGTCGGTCCGGTTGTTGGCGGTTTGTTTGGTGGTGGTGGCAGTGAATCAGTTTGTGTGGGGGCAAAGTGTTGATTTCCAGGGCCCCATTTTAAGTAAGGAGAATTACGTTGTGCGTTAAGTTTTGTTGGAGGTTTGTGCTCATAAGTTGGAAGGTCTTGGTGGCGCATTTGATCCTTGATGGCGTATGCCTCGGATTCGCATTCGTCGTAACACACCATTTTGCATGTATCCACCAGATGCCCTTGGTCTCCCCAGCGGTTGCATGTCTCAATGGTCTCATTGCTTGGCACCTCAGTCGCCTCGTTGACTCTTATCTTTTGTGGTCGTGAACTCTTTTGACTAGACTTCTCGATCATTTTCTCAAACAACTGCTTGGCTTCCGTGGCGATTAAATATCCAAAATCTCCCCCAGCATCTACTTCTACGTTATTTTTGTAAGAGTCCAAAAGCCCTTCGTAGAACAGTTGATTTACCATTCCTGGAGAGTTGTGATGATGTGGGCAATCTTGCAATAATGATTTGAAATGTTCCCATGCTTCGTGAAGCAACTCCCCATCTTGCTGGACAAAGTTGGCTATTTGTCTCCTAATGTGGCCCGTCGTCTGAGCTGAGTAATATTGATTTATGAACTTTTCTCGAACCATGGGCTAGTCGATCAGAGATCTTTATTCTAGTGAAAGTAGCCAAGATTTGGCTTTATCCTTCATACAGCTTGGAAAGCACACCATTTGAAGGTCTTCATGATGAAGTCCCGGAGATGGGATCCTACTAACTTCGACATAGAATTCCTTGAGAAAAGTAAATGGATCTTCGTTGGCGAGGCCATGAAATGTTGGGAGGTTATTGATTATATGAGGTTTCAACTCAAAGTCTCTTGCAGTTCTACCCAGCACAATAGCAGGACTATAGGGACCCTCTTGAGGGGTCGTGAACTCTCTTTGTCTTGGCTCGCGCGCCCCCCTTTGGTGTCTCTCTTGATTATTGGGCCTCGTGTAGTTTCTATCATACTCGTTCCTCTCATTATAGTGGTTATTAGTGAGCCAGTCGTCAATCTGCTCGTCTCCATGGTAAGATCTCTCATAATAGTTACCTTGGTCGTGGTGGTGGCAATTTCTATTTCCTCCTCCTCGCTCTTCCTTCTATTCCATCATATTCCGTTGAATATTTTACCCAATACTCTCGAGGTTGTGCCAGTCCATCGGGGTGGAAATGGTTCACTTCCGTACTCGTTTCTTTGTCGTATATGTGGGTTCCTTGGTGGTTGATCGTTATCGTTGTTGTGAGCAGGATTTTCTAGTCTCAACATCGGTTCAGGAACCGGATCACAAACAAAATCAGTGGTATCAGACGATTTGTTTTCAATTATACGAGGAGGTCTTGCTTGATTGGAACGATGAATATTGTCGATGAATGGTGCAAGTTCGGGTCTAAGTGATCTTCGTCCTTGCATACACCAAACAGCAAATCAAACGCATCGAATAGAAAAAAAATAATTATACAAATAGACGGTTGAAAAGAAATTAAACGAACAAACATATTTTTGAAACCTTTGCTATGTTCCCCGGCAACGGCGCCAATTTTTTGATTCAAGCTTTTGTGTGTGCCTACTTATAAATATTTTTCAAAAATTCAATAGCTTGCCCGCAAGAGAACGGGATCGTGTATACGTTTCCAAAGCTAACTCGAGTCGTCTCTCAAGGAACATGCAATTGGAATCTCGAATAGTTTGTTCAATCGCAAGTAACTTATACAAATTGGGGGGGGGGGCTTGGTTGTTTTGATCGTCTAAGAACTTGAAACGCGTGGACATTAATTAAAACTATGTAATTCCAGCTAAGCAACTCACTAAAACATGTGAATTCAAACTAAAAAAATAATCTACGAGTTCAAATAAGATCAACTAGCGTAATCAAAAAGAAATTATCTAAAGTGTAAAGTAAACGGGATGAATTATCTAAGCACGAATAATAACCAAACATTAATCAAACTAAATGAAAGATTACGAATCRGAATACCAAAAGTATCTAGGGTTTGAAGCATGAAAAGATTCAAGAACAATAATTGAAAAGTTACTACTTAATCGCATAAATTAAACTAAGAAAGTAATTAGAAAGTTTAGAGTACTTATTTAAACTAAGAAATTGCAGTTATTCTCAAGCTAATCTAGAGAGATTACGCAGATCTTGGCCGAAGAACGAGTCACGAACTAACAGTTGGAACTTGGAACTTGTGACTCTTGAATCTCCGATCTTGATCTTCTGTGTTGATGATTAGCACAAATTTGTCTTGATTTTAGTTAGTATTTTAGCTCGTTTTTATTGTTGATTTCGGTGAAAGTTGGATAGATTGAGCATATTTTCGTAATTTCTTATCTCCAACTTATTTTATCATATTTTAATTAATTTTATATTTATTTTAGGTATTTTGAGGTATTTTGAGGTATTTATATTTTTACGTAGTCAAGGATGGGCCTACAAGTGGATTTTCGGCGAAAAAGAGCCTTGAATTAAAGTATTTAAGCTGACACTGGGTATCAGTAATTAGGTGCTAAATTGGTGAATTAAATATTGAAGGATGATCGATAGGAGTTGCACGAAGAAACGAGACACAAAACAAGTGAAATGGTGAAGAAATGACAGTTTTGGGCCTTCTAGAAGGGATGTCTCTGGGCCCAACTGGTATAGAAAGCTGGGCTGGCACCACCTCCTAATTCTGGGCCTTCTAGACGGGTCGTTTCTGGGCTCAACCGGTATGGAAAGTGCTGAACGTCATAGAAGGGGCGGAAACCCTAATTTTGACCCCTTCTCCAAGCCACCTACACCTATAAATACCCCCCACCCCTCACATTCGAAAATACACATGATTCCTAGGGTTTATAAGGCCTTTTGGGGGTTGACAACCCCAAGAGTGCCATTTTATTTTCTTAGTTTCTCTTAATAATTCTTAATTTTAAATTCTTAGACTTTAGATTAATTTAGATTCAAGATTTRGTCGTGGAACGCTGCTATTTTATTCGTTTAATTAGTAAGTACTTATATCTTATGCTCTTTAATTTAGTTCACATGCTTTCAATTAGTTTAATTAAATCTTTTAGAATAATTATTGTTTCCATGACGAATTGTGATTATGATTTCAATTAGTTTAATTAAATCTTTTAGAATAATTATTGTTTCCATGACGAATTGTGATTATGATTGTGTTGGGATTGTGATGTTAAGATTGATTATTATTATTAGCTAGATCTTATGGGTCTAGAGCCTAGATTCGTTTGTGAACCATCAATTGGGAACTCCCAAGCGATCGTGGAGACGAATCAAAGCTCTAGAACCCTAGTTTTCTTAAATCGTTTTAAAAATCTTTTAATTAATTTTCTCTTAGAATAAGTAATTTCTAGATTTAATTTAATTGCTCATAGTTTAGATAATCTTTAGATTTAATTAATTAGTTCATAGTTTAATTAATCCTTAGATTTAATTTATTGCTCTTAGTTTAATCTTTAGTTCTTAAAATAATCAAACAACCCCCCCCCCCCCCCCCCCCCCCCCCCCCCTGTCCGCGTGTTTAGATTAGTTTTATTTTTATTTTCTTATTTGTGAAAATAAACACAAAACGAACTTCTGAATCTAGCTTTCCTCTGAGATCGACACGAGTCAACTTACCCACCTACAAGTGATCCCATTCTCTAGAGGGCGAACTTTTTAAAATTGACAACTTTAAATAAACATAGGTGTGGAAATGTTCGAATCAAAATTTTGGCGCCGTTGCCGGAGAAGGCTAAAGGTTGTGATTTTTGTGTTTGCTCTTCGTGACCTCTATTTATATTTTTATTTTTATCTTATTTTATTTTTTTCGTTTATCTTTAGTAATTATTTATGATTTATCTTTGTGTTCGTTTTTTATTATTTTCTGCTGGTACGTTTAATCTTGTGCGTTGAGTGTTGTGTATGCAAGGTACATCTCTCGACTCCTAGGTTCAACGATCCAAAAAAATGAAAAATTAAAAAAAATAAAAGAAAAAGAGAATGTCTAAATACGGTATAACGTTCGATTGGCGTGGCTTTCAACCGGCCATTCCATTAAGCACCGCAATGCGAAATTATTATCCTAACGAGTACGACCAAAAGTACCTCCCAGTTTTTCATGGGCTTTGGAGTGAGGTTCCACTACAATTCATCCAAAAGTACGAGGACATCACCCAGAATTCCCCTCTTCTCGTCGATTGTGGTGGATGGATTTGGAAGCTTCCCTTTTAAAGAACCCGGAATATAAGGATTTGGTGACTTATGCATTTGGTCCACCGGTTTAGGGTCGTCATTCTTCGACGAATCCGTAGTTGGAATTTCCGTGTCCTACTCTTCTTTTTCCTCGATTCCATTATCTACCTTCTTTCCATTTCGTAAAACGTGGACAGCTGAAGCTTGCTCCGGTTGGCTCGGAAATTTTCTTTTCTCGTTTTCCGCCTTCGCCATAAAAGTTGCCATTTGGCCCATCATTTTTTCTAAATTCTTCACACTCTTGGAGAGATCGCTCAAAACTTCTCACTGCTTATTAACTTGCGTAGTTAGATTGGCGAGCCCGTCTCTATTTCTGATTATTTTGGTGACTTGGTTTTGCTGCCAAATTAACAGTTGATCGTTTGGATGTATCGGAGTAGGTGTTGGTCCGATTGTTGGCGGTTTGTTTGGTGGTGGTGGCGGTGAATCAGTTTGTGTGGGGGCAAAGTGTTGATTTCCAGGGCCCCATTTTAAGTAAGGAGAATTACATTGTGCGTTAAATTTTGTTGGAGGTTTGTGCTCATAAGTTGGAAGGTCTTGGTGGCGCATTTGATCCTTGATGGCTTATGCATCGGCTTCGCATTTGTCGTAACACACCATTTTGCATGTATCCACCAGATGCCCTTGGTCAACACAGCGGTTGCATGTCTCAATGGTTTCATTGCTTGGCACCTCAGTCGCCTCGTTGACTCTTATCTTTTATGGTCGTGAACTCATTTGCCTGGACTTCTCGCTCATTTTCTCAAATAACTGCTTGGCTTCCGTGGCGGTTAAATATCCAAAATCTCCCCCAGCAGCTACTTCTACGTTATTTTTGTAAGAGTCCAAAAGCCCTTCGTAGAATAGTTGATTTACCATTCCCGGAGAGTTGTAATGATGTGGGAAAGCTTGCAATAATGATTTGAAATGTTCCCATGCTTTGTGAAGAAACTCCCCATCTTGCTTGACAAAGTTGGCTATTTGTCTCCTTATATGGCCCGTCGTCTGAGCTGAGTAATATTGATTTATGAACTTGTCTCTAACCATAGGCTAGTCGATCAGAGATCTCGATTCTAGTGAAAGTAGCCAAGATTTGGCTTTATCTTTCATGCAGCTTGGAAAGGACACCATTTGAAGGTCTTCGTGATGAAGTCCCGGAGATGGGATCCTACTAACTTCGGCATAGAATTCCTTGAGAAAAGTTAATGGATCTTCATTGGCGAGGCCATGAAATGTTGGGAGGTTATTGATTATATGAGGTTTCAACTCAAAGTCTCTTGCAGTTCTACCCAGCACAATAGCAGGACTATAGGGACCCACTTGAGGAGTCGTGAACTCTCTTTGTCTTGGCTCTCGCGCTCCCCTTTGGTGTCTCTCTTGATTATTGGGCCTCGTGTAGTTTCTATCATACTCGTTCCTCTCATTATAGTGGTTATTAGTGAGCCAGTCGTCAATCTGCTCATCTCCACGGTAAGATCTCTCATAATAGTTACCTTGGTCGTGGTGGTGGCAATTTCTATTTCCTCCTCCTCGCTCTTCATTCTATTCCATCATATTCCGTTGAATACTTACCCAATACTCTCGAAGTTGTGCCAGTCCATCGAGGTGAAATGGTTCACTTCCGTACTCGTTTCTTTGTCGTATATGTGGGTTCCTTGGTGGTTGATCGTTATCGTTGTTGTGAGCAGGATTTTCTAGT
>BMAC01000021.1:1147358-1174293 GCA_014905375.1 Phtheirospermum japonicum
CTACACCTATAAATACCCCCCACCCCTCACATTCGAAAATACACATTATTCCTAGGGTTTATAAGGCCTTTTGGGGTTGACAACCCCAAGAGTGCCATTTTATTTTCTTAGTTTCTCTTAATAATTCTTAGTTTTAAATTCTTAGACTTTAGATTAATTTAGATTCAAGATTTCGTCGTGGAACGCTGCTATTTTACTTCGTTTAATTAGTAAGTACTTATATCTTATGCTCTTTAATTTAGTTCACATGCTTTCAATTAGTTTAATTAAAACTTTTAGAATAATTATTGTTTTCATGACGAATTGTGATTATGATTGTGTTGGGATTGTGATGTTGAGATTGATTATTATTATTAGCTAGATCTTATGGGTCTAGAGCCTATATTCGTTGTGAACCATCAATTGGGAACTCCCAAGCGATCGTGGAGACGAATCAAAGCTCTAGAACCCTATTTTCTTAAATCGTTTTAAAAATCTTTTAATTAATTTTCTCTTAGAATAAGTAATTTCTAGATTTAATTTAATTGCTCATAGTTTAGATAATCTTTAGATTTAATTAATTAGTTCATAGTTTAATTAATCCTTAGATTTAATTTATTGCTCTTAGTTTAATCTTTAGTTCTTAAAATAATCAAACAACCCCCCCCCCCCCCCCCCCCTCCTGTGTCCGCGTGTTTAGATTAGTTTTATTTTTATTTTCTTATTCTTGAAAACAAACACAAAACGAACTTCTGAATCTAGCTTTCCTCTGAGATCGACACGAGTCAACTTACCCACCTACAAGTGATCCCGTTCTCTAGCGGGCGAACTTTTTAAAATTGACAACTTTAAATAAAAATAGGTGCGGAAAAGCTCGAATCAGTTGATATGGGATGTAACGGTGTGTTGTTTTCAAGCTAAAGAATCTTAAGTAGGGTTATAGTGGTATCTTCTGTCTCTTGGGACGGACTTAGAGAAGGGTTTTATAGTTTTCCCTTGTCTTGGAGCATAAGTAACCCTACAAATCTATTTCTGGGTAGTCACGTCGACTTCGCGTCAACCAACGCGAACAGGGGCTCGGCGTCGATGCGTCCGGTGCGCTTGCATCGATTGGGAAGAGGCATCGACCGACGCGGTCATGGATCGACGTTATAGAAAGTTATGTCGACTTGTGCGTCGACGGACGCACCCATGGATCGATGCTTCATAGAGTTACATCGGCTTAGTGTCGACGTAGTGTCGACCGTCGTGGGCAGAATCACGTCGACGCCTGCATCGACCGACGCAACTTCGCTGCACATCTCATTTTCCCGATCTTTCTGCTACTCTTTCACCGGAAAGCTTGTTCTCGACTCTCGAACATCAAACACCATCTTTTTACGCGTTGAACTCTTCCGGTTACTTAGATGTAAGGTGAAAAACAACGAATAATCACCTATTCTCATCAATTACGATCAAAACACGGTAAAATAAGCTGGAAGTATAAAAATACGGAATTAATCTTAAACTATCCAACTTATACCAAAAAAAAAAAACCTAACTAAAATACTAATAAAAATAAAGACAAATATGTGCCAATCACAGCTTCTACGACAATGTCAGGCAGTGGTGTGCAAGCATTCTCACTAACATCAGGGACATCAACAGAGATGGTCCTCTCAGTGGGCCGACTGGAGCTCGAAGATGGTTTGTCAGGAGAAGGGCTAGAATGTACAGCTGTTGGGGTCATAGAACTTGAAGTACCCTGCACAAGAATTAACTTACCCATTTTCAACAGCAGGGATGCCAATGGTGCATCTTCATCAGACAGAAGTTCCCCTTCATCATCCTCCATTGGTTCTGAATCTGGAGCCACCATGTTTTGTGGAGTAATACAACATCTCTTATCCCTGAATTTGTGCACCATCTCGACTTCAAAATCAATAAAGAAAGGCGTGATGGGTATCTCCTACTTATCTACAACCAATCCCTCCGGCGGGGCATAGTCAGAGTCGTCACTATCCATTTTGTAGTCAATGTCTTCTACAAAGGACATCTTTTCCAGCGGAACACGTCTGGGCCCACCAGACTGATTTTTGGGGATGGCCTTCGGTAGGTGACCCGGACCAATCCCACACAGACGTCATGACCACTTCAGCAAGGGATTCACAGTCATTCCGCAAGTTTCTGCAATCAATTTTAGATTCGGCAAGTCATTGACATCAATCTCATTGTTGGGATTACCTAGGAGAATGATGGCATAGGTCTCCACTGTATCACTGGTGGGTGTCAGAATCAGATCAGTCGTCGGACTTGGTTGTGATGACTGGGCAGAAGAAACCCCAGTGTCAGGTCTCTGTGTTGGAGCAGACTCACCAACATTCGTATTAGCAATTAAGGGATCTCCATATTTGCCTCGAATATCGAAGGGAATGTATCTTGGAAGAGTTCCGGAGGCAGATCTGTCTTCCAACGTCATCACCTTCTCCGACGGCGAGAGAGCAGGCTTCTTCGACACCTTGGTTTTTCTTGGACTCATCTCCGAAAGAGGAAATGACTTGGTTTGGCCGAATGTGAAAGGGTTTCCTGCTGAGAGTGTTTTTGATAGAAACGAGAGAAGACCCTGACACCTTTATAACTTTAAACAATTGGTTAGTGTTAGTGGTATAGTAGTAAAACCTCAAGCCTGAAAAATTGGAGACAAGACAGGCCCACTCTACAAGCCCACTCCCCCTTAATTAGACCACTAACACCAATCGACCAGTTTTACTAACAAACCAGTAGACACAAAGTCTCACAAAATAACCAACTATAGAAACAGCTTAGGTCCACAAGACTCTGATTATAACCCACTTGGCAATAAGACATCAAATAGATAATAGGATTTGAGCAAGAGAAAAACAGATTTTTTTGTTATGAGCATACCTTTACCAAAAAAAACTTAAGAACAAAATTCAAACATGCATGTCCCAAAAGTATTCCTAAAAGGAATGACCTAAAACTAAAAATCAAATAAGGTTAACATCTGCAGTAGAGTGTTAGTACTTTGTGTGATGGCATTGGTACTGTCATTCAATCAACAAAGTCAATGAACAGACAATCTTTAACTCGGTGAATGACTCGGTTATTTATGTTTGAGGATATTTATGTCCGGGAGTAAAGAAAAGCTCCACTTAATCAGCATACCAAGAATCCAAAGATAGGGTTTTTTTTAATTTCAGCACATTGGCTTGAAAAATAATCATCCACGAATGAATTGATGGGACATCCTTCAAATCTTTATTTCAATTTTCTTGTGCACACCATTAGAAAAACTTGTTTCTGCAAAAGTCAGCCCACAATTATTTATTTCGAAATTTTTCAGTATCCTTTGACATCACACTCAAACAAACAATGTTCCTGCATTTGTGAGCTTGTGCAAGTCCTACTATGTGCTATGAATAAAAATAATAAAAAATTCATGTTGAAACAGTATGCTGCAGCTGATGTTACTATGGATGCTGCCGCATTTCCGATAATAATAAATCAAATGGCACATAAGCCAAGAGACTTCCTTAATCTGGAAAATCCCTCGTAGTCTAATGCTTTGGTGAATATGTCAGCAAGTTGATGTTCAGTTCTAATATGCTCAATACTCACAACATTTCTCTCAACCAAATCTCGAATGAAATGATGCCCGATGTCTATGTGTTTTGTTCGAGATTGTTGTACTGGACTCCTTGAGATGTCAATTGCACTTGAATTATCACACAGGACAGTAAGGATATGACTTTGTAACCCATACTCCTCTATCATTTGTTTCATCCAGAGAAGTTGCGAACAAGCACTAACTGCAGCTACATATTCAGTTTCAGCAGTCGATAAAGACACACAATTTTGCTTTTTGCTATACCAAGACATCATATTGTTCCCTAGAAAGAAACACCCACCTGTTGTACTCTTCCTATCATCATCATCACATGCCCAATCAGAATCAGTATATCCAACAAGATTAGAATTAGTGTCCTTAGTCTACCAGATTTGTAGATTACAAGTTCCAGCCACATATCTAATTATGCGTTTAAGTGCCTTTAAGTGAGTTTCTTTAGGTTAGGCTGATATCGAGCACACAAACAGACACTATACATGATATCTGGATGACTAGCAGTTAAGTACAAAAGACTTCCAATCATACTCCTGTACACAGTGTGATCAACACTTTCACTAACATCGTCCCTTGACATTTTTTGACTTGATCCCATAGGGGTCTTCATGTGCTTGGCACTATCAAGTCCAAAGCGTTTCACAAGATTCTTCGTATACTTAGCCTGGGACAAAAAGATTCCATTTTTAGACTGTTTAATCTATAAACCCAAAAAGAAAGATAACTCACCTTTCATGCTCATTTCGAAGGTGGTAGACATACTCTTCACAAAATCTCTAAGTAACTCATCACAGTTTGAACCAAATACAATGTCATCAACGTAGATTTGAGCAATTAGTATCTTGCGATTGTCTTTCAAAATGAACAGAGTTTTATTTACTTCACCACATTTAAAACTCATTTGAAGAAGATGTTGAGTGAGCCTCTCATACCAGGCTTTAGGAGCTTGTTTCAGACCATAGAGGGCCCTTTTAGTTTGAAAACATAATGCGGTTTATGAGGATCTTCAAAACCCTTTAGCTGCTTAACATATGCTTCCTCGTTTAAAGCACCATTTAAGAAAGCACTTTTTATATTCATTTGGTGAAGAGTAATGTTCAAGTGACAATCAATTGCTAGCAATAATCTAATTGACACAATTCTAGCTACAAGAGCAAACGTTTCATCAAAGTCTATACCTTCAACCTGAGTATAGCCTTGAGCCACAAGTCTGGCTTTGTTTCTTACTATATTTCCCACTTCATCAGTCTTGTTTCTGAAGATCCACTTTGTTCCAATGATGTTTCCACCATTTGGTCGTGGTACCAAGTCCCATACGTCATTTTTGGCAAACTGGTCCAATTCTTCTTGCATGGCATTTATCCAGTACTCATCTCTGAGAGCTTCTTCCACTTTCTTGGGCTCTATGGTGGACACAAAATAAGAGAAATTGGTTAGTGAACAGCATGAAGCCATACATACACTAGTGCAGAAACTGCATATCCAGAAGGGTAATTCTGCCTATCTAGAACGCCTTTCTGTGCCTTCTGTAGTCACATAGTTCTAGAAATTCTGTACTTTCCAGAACGCCTTTTTTTACCCTTCTGGATTGGTAGACTTCGTAGAAGGAGAAAAAAAGGCATTCTAGAAAATAATTTTTATGTTCTAAAACGGTACCTTCCCATGTTGATCCGCCACTTTCCAGAACGTCTTTTCGAAAATACCGTTCTGGTATGTGTCACTTTCCAGAACATCTTTTCAAAATACCGTTCTAGAAAGTAATACATTCCGGAACGGTTTTTAGAAAAGACGTTCTGGAAAGTATAACATTCCAGAACGGTATTTTCGAAAAGACGTTCTGGAAAGTAACTTTCCAGAACGGTATTTAGAGAAGACGCTCTGGAAAAGTACACCTTCTATTACAGTTTTTCAAAAATCCGTTCTGAAAAATCTATTTTCTAGATCGGGTATACTAAAGTTACCTTCTAGAAAGTTGAAAAAATAAAAAAAAAAATGAAATGAAAGCAGGAATACACCAAAATCACTAATAATAAATATTGTGATTATATTAATTATATAACCAAAAAATACACTAGGTTCAAATCCCACATAGAAAATAAAACCAATGATGAAAAATAAATTAACATGTCAATTAAGAAAATTAGCTCATTCAGTACACTAATTACATACACATACCAAACATACAAGTTTGAGAAATGGATAACAAAACACAAGGCTTCCACCGTCGGTGACACTCAGTTCCTTTCGGAATAATATTCTAATGAAACTTTTGAATTACTAACCAAACTTTCTAATAATAGTCCTCCAATATTCCTGCTCAAACAAAATATACTCAGGTTAATATTCCCCTCAAGTAATTAGCCAAACCTTCGTAATCCCTTCTTTGAACCCGCTGCTACAACAGCTTCGTCTTGCTCCAGCTTGCTTCAGTATCGTCTTTGCTATTGTTCGGATATTTGTCATCATAACCCGATTCTGCTTCTGTTCGGCTTTTCTTGGTGTCCACTGGGTTTTCATGCTCCAGAATCCCAAAATCCAAAATCAGATCTAAGCAAATTGCCAATTAGGAATAAAACTAAATCAAATTATGTTCATATAAGGTCGAGAATAACTATTTACCTCAAGCGAGAAAAAAAACACCTTAAAAAACTTAAAAAATAATTATAGTAACAAGTACTTATGGATTCATCAAAAAGCTTCTCCAAGGCATCAAGTTTGATTTTACTACCCAGCCTCTATATCAAAATCATGTTCATGTATCAATGACAGGTCAAAATGATCGGACTTATATAGGTGAAAGTAAAAATAAAAATAAAAATAAAATTAAATCGATTTGTTAATTAGTTGTAAATGAAGCACTTCGTTGACAGCTACTCTAACGGCATGTCTTAGACAACAACTTCTTTAAATGGAAATTCAAAATACACTTGCAAAAAAAGACCTTTTGGTTTTTCTTCCCTTTTTTTTTTAACAATACAAAACATAAGAAGCTGAAAACTAAAGTTCTTTTTCTGGAGTCGCGCCTTTCTATCAAGCGCTTGTTTTGCCGCTTCATGAGAAGTCTGAGCGGGCCCCATATTTATCAGATTTGCAGCTCACTTTTGTTGCTTTTCCTGCAAATTTTTGAAAGTTCATCCAACACAACATAATTAGACATTTGTTCTGCCTTCTGAACACTTTTATTACTTTTTTCAACCTTTTAGATAAATTATGCTAGGTAATAATCTAAATTTGATGAAAGAGAGTAAACAAATAAAATTATCAAGAAGTTACCTTCTTTGACTTTACAACAGCTTCAGCAACTGCTGCAGCAAGTCTCTGTGCAGCTTCAACATCCCCTGAGCAGTTTGCAAAAGCTGCCTCGTAATCTTTCTTTGCAGCCAAGGCCGCAGCTTCTTTAGCTGCCTGCTCCTGTGGGTTCAAAAACACAAATGGAGTTTATAGTTCATTCACAATCACAAAAATGGCATTTCCAAATTAAATTTAATTCGGCTCAACTTCTGGGCAATAACATTCATAAGACACATTGCACGCATCCTTGTCGATTTAATAAAAACATTTCAAAACTGATTTTTTAAAAAAACTTTCAATACCTCAAGATATTATTAATTAATTTCCTCTGAGATAATTTTCTTTAATTTCTTCTCCTCCTCTCTATGAAGATACAAATCCACCTGCCAATATTTCCATTATGATTCAACAGTTGATTCTTTCCAATCAAAAAGTGAGCACGCAAATTTTTACAAACCTCAATGTCAGATAGACTCTTTGATTCTTCAATTCTAGGATACATGTAGTCTATATAAAATATAAAATGGTCATGCCTGTTGAGCCAGAATTTGCTGATTGTAACACATCATTTTCACTCTTATTATAGATTCCCCTTTGTTCATCAGAAGACGAACTCATATATGTGCAACAAGGTCACCTGTAGACAAGTAGGGGTTTGACATGAGACAAAAAAAACTTCGGGGGATAATTTGTAATTTTAAAATATAACCGATTTTAATGTAATTAGGGTAAACCCCAGGGGCAGTTATTGAAAGATATGATGTTAGAAAAGCAAATTTTGAGACCATCTAGTTTCTTTACCAGGCTTCTCGTGAAGTACAGGATATGGCTTTAAGAGTTCGTGATTCACGCATTCTACTAGACCCAGTAGAGCAAGCTTCTCTTTAAGAGCCCTGTTGTTAAAATATTATATTTGGCATAAATGGAAAGATATATCCTAATTTAATAAAGAACTGAAGGTTGCAGCAAAATATAAAACATAACAAACCTCGTAGAAAATGGCATGATAGGGAAACTCTGACTTATCTCACTAAAAATGAAACTAGACGCTTTCATCTTTAGGTGATAATTCTTGTCAACAGCTCTTTTATACACTGTAGTCTGTTTCTCGTCCAACAATTTTGGCTGCAAGTTCCATAAAAAATTCCCATTACCATCTTAGAACCACATAATTTATCACCTAAATTATTGAGTGCAAAAAGTATTAACCAACCTTTCCATAAAAAGTATTTATCACCGAAAGTTTATCGATGCATACCGTCAAGAGCTCATCAAGGCTTATGAAAACTCATCGATATACTTTGGTTTGATGGCTCGTGGTGCCGCCGAATGGGTTGCTGAGGCTGCCAAGATTGTCAAGGGAGAGGTGGCCGAGCTAAATGTTTCATATACTCCGAACGTTGAAGCCATCATTGACAAAATGACCCCCTTCACCTTCTTTAAAGGTGACTGGAAACAGTCCATCTACGCGAAGTGGTGGCTACGTTGTCAGAGTCAGGCAGCTCTGGCTGCGGGAGTACATGGCGAGCTGCAAACGCCTTTAGAAGACCTACTCTCTGAGCCCGCGCCCGAGTCCAGCAGCGCCATCACCACAACCCCCGAGCCTGCGCCCTCAAGTCTCACCCCTGTGCCTGAGAAGACTGCTTAAAATTCTTAATAACTTTTAGCTCGCTATTCATGTACCCAGATATTATGTTATGATTCAAATACCATCAATATATCATTACCACAAATACCATCAATTCGATCGCAATATCTTTACTCATATCAAAAATTACATTAGCTCGTCACATAATCACATTAACTTGCCATGAGCATGATCATATTAGCTCGCCATGAACATGACGGTATTAGCTCGCCATGAGCATGAATATCATCAAACAAACACAAAATACACAATAACTTTCAACTTTAATAATTTCGAGAAAAGTATCAGGGTATACTTTCATCTCAACCACATGCAAACACAATCTCATTCAAAATATCAAGAGTTATATATTCTGGCAGGATTTATCCCCTGCCCACTTCACAAGTATTTGTAAAACTCCATTATAAATAATCGTCGACCTAATGAGAGCGTCGGAATTATCAAGAGTAGTATAATCTGGCAGGATTTATCCTCTGCCCGTATCACAAGTATTTGTAAAACTCAATCATAAAGAACTTCTCATAACTTTTATTCATTGTATTAATCATCTTTCTGAACAACTCGCCTGGTCGGGAGAAGTGCCCTCCGGTCCAGAGTTACCTTTTCCCGCACCATATGTACTTACAAAAACACCAAATCATTAAGGTCGCCAGGTCGGGAGAGGTGTCCTCCGGTCCAGAGTTACCCTCTCCCACCTAAAAAAAACATAAAAAACCATAACTCATAATCCATTCCCAGGTCGAGAGAGGTTCCCTCCGGTCCAGAGTTACCCTCTCTCACAAAAAACATACAACCACTTATTCGTACAACCACAAATCACCAGGTCGGGAGAGGTGCCCTCCGGTCCAGAGTTACCCTCTCCCACCCTAAACAACAACTTTAACATAAATCCCGAGGTCGGGACAGGTGCCCTCCGGTCCAGAGTTACCCTCTCCCACCTCAAACAACAACGTTTTCTTCGAACGAGCTTCATGCGGGAGAAGTGCCCTCCAGTCTAGAGTTACCTTCTCCCGCGCTCCATCTATGCATAATACCTCTTCAAGTGGCACACATTCCAGCTTCGTGGTAAAACCTTCCCTTTCGCGCTCTCGAGGATGTATGCCCCTCCTCGCAACACTTTTATTACCTTGAATGGCCCAATCCAGTTCGGCTCTAATTTTTTAGTCGCCTTCAAGGCATCAGCTCTTTTCCAAACCAAATCACCGACCTGAAAACGACGGTGTTTAACATGTTTATTAAAGGCAGCCTGCACTCGTTGTTTATAACGTTCCACCCGGGCTGCAGCTTTATCTCGTATCTCATCAATCGTTGCAATAGCTCCGCGAGCTAACCTCTCATTTTCTTCCACATTGAACGCTAATAGTCGTTGTGATTCTCCAACTATCTCAGCAGGGATGACCGCGTCCATTCCATAAACTAGGCTAAACGGCGTTTCCCCCGTGGTAGTCCGGGGAGTCGTTCGATAGGCCCAGAGGACAGATGCGAGCTCGTCTTCCCAGAGTCCGCCTGCTTTCTCCAATCGCAGCTTAAGTCCCTGCACAATTATTCTATTAGTGACTTCAACCTGTCCATTAGCCTGTGGGTGCGCCACGGAAGCAAAACGTTGCTTCATCCTCATATCCTTGCACCACTTCTGCATCTTTCGCCCATTAAACTGGGTCTCATTGTCCGAGACTGAAATTCGCGGTACTCCAAACCTACAAAAATATTATCAAAAAGAAAATCCATTATGTGCTGTTCGGTAGTTCCCGTGACGGCCTCGGCTTCCACCCACTTGGTGAAATAATCAATGGCCACCACCAAATATTCCTTATTACTCGGGGTTCTTGGAAAAGGACCCAAAATATCAATCTCCCATTGCGCAAACGGGCAAGGCGAGCTCATCACCATCATCTCCTCGGCTGATATATGAATAATCGAACCATGCTTTTGACACTTCTCACAAGTTCGGACTAACTCGCTAGCCATAGCCTTCATCCCAGGCCAAAAGAAACCTTCTCGCATTGTTATGTTCATCAGTGCCTTCCCCTTCGCATGATCTCCACAGTATCCCTCATGTATCTCTTTTAGCACCTCTATCCCACGTTCTTTTGCCAAACATTTCAGAAGAGGTCCAAATCGCGACCTCTTATACAATTCATCATTTATCACACAGAAGCGAGCTGCGACTCTAGTATCCTTTGTGTTTAATCTCTCCACACCTTCTTGTGCTTTGAGCAGAACATCCCAAATGGGCCCACGCCAATCGTCCTTATCCTCGATCTCCATGACCTCTACTCCTCTTTCAATACTGCTACCATCCAACTGCATCAACGTGACCTTTCGAGTATCGCAAGTCATTAATGCTCCTGCTATTCTGGCGAGCTGATCTGCCCGTGTATTTTCAGCTCGCGGTAAATGTTCCAATGTGAATTCTTCAAAGTGAGCTGCTTCCTCTCGCAATTTCCCCAAATACATTGCCATACGCTCCTCTCTGGTTTCAAAAGAACCATCGAACTGCCGAACTACTAGTTGGGAATCAGTATACGCCCATAGTCTCCTAGCTCCCAACTCGCTAGCCATCTTGATCCCCTGTAACACAGCATCGTACTCAGCCTCATTATTGGATGCCTTATACCCCAACTTAATTGCAAACTCCAAATTCTCTCCTTCCGGGCTAGTTAATACGACGCCTAACCCTGCCCCTGACGCCATGGTCGAACCATCAGTATATAAGGTCCACGCTTTCAGCTCTATCTCTTCATCGACCTGTTTTGTCATTTCTTGCAAAAAGTCCGCTAATACTTGTGCTTTGATAGCGGTCCTGGTCTGATACATCACGTCATACTCACTCAGCTCCATTGCCCACTTCACCAAACACCCAGACACACTTGGATTGCCCAAAACTTGTTTCAAAGCAAAGTTAGTACGCACCTTCACTCTATGGCTCAGAAAATAAGGTCGCAACTTTCTTTCTGTGGTAACTAACGCGAAACCTCCTTTTTCGAGCTCGGTGTACTTCAACTAAGCACCCCGCAACATCCTGCTAATATAATAGATTGGTTTTTGCACGCCTTCCTCCTCTCTTATCAACACCGAACTCACAGCGACCTCACCCACCGACACGTATAAAATTAGCTCTTCTCCCGGCATGGGTTTAGTCAGCAGCGGTATTTCTGCTAAATACTTTTTCAACTCCTCAAAGGCATCCGCTTCTTCCTTCGTCCACTCAAACCGAGACCCCTTTCGAAGCTCCCTGTAAAAGGGGACACCTCGCTCCGCCGACCTGGAAATAAATCGGCTAAGGCCTTCCATCCGACCTGTTAATATCTGTACCTCTCGCACGGTGCGGGGATGAGGCATCTCCATAACAGCTCGCACCTTCTCAGGATTGACTTCGATTCCCCGCTCTGTTACCATATACCCCAAAAAAATCCCCGATCTCACACCGAACGCACACTTCTTCGGATTGAGCTTCATCCCATACTGCCGTAATATGAGAAATGTCTTCCTCAGGTCGTCTACATGCGTTTCAGCTCGCCTGCTCTTAACCAGCATGTCATCAACATAGACCTCCATGGTAGACCCCAATAGGTCCTTAAACATACGATCCACTAGCCTTTGGTAAGTCGCCCCCGCATTTTTTAACCTAAAAGGCATGGATACAAAACAATATGTACCGGTGGAAGTGACGAAACTCACTTTTGGCTGATTTTCTTTGGCAAGAGGTATCTGATGGTATCCCTGCGAAGCATCCATCATACTTAACAGCTCGCACCTAGAGGTAGAGTCCACCAATTGATCAATTCTTGGCAAAGGATAATGATCTTTAGGACAAGCCTTGTTCAAATCTCGAAAATCTATGCACATCCTCCACTTCTGCTCCAGCTTTGGTACCATCACAACATTGGACAAGTACTCAGGGAACTGAATCTCCCTGATATGTCCAGCTTTTAATAGCTTCTGCACCTCCTCCTCAATGATCTTATCGAGCTCGGGTCCGAAATGCCTCCTTTTTTGTTTTACAGGTCTAGTCTCTGGGTCCGCATTCAAATGATGTTGCGCGACCTCTGGTGATACCCCAGTCAACTCCTTCTCCCCAAATGCAAATACATCTCGAAATTCCCTCAACAAGCTAACCATCTCGTCTTTTAATGTTTCAGACAGCAAGGTACCTATCTTCGTAGTATACTCTAGTCGGTCCTCCTCTAAGGAGATCTCCATTAACTCTTCATTCGGCTGGACAAAAGTCTCTTGGTCTTTTATCTTTTTCTCGCTAGGTATCCCTTCTGGCCGATCACCATCTCTCTCTCGTTTGTTCTCCATCAACCCCCTTCTGACCGCCATTTGGTAACAAGACCTCGCGACCTATTGCTCAGCGATGACCTCCCCTACCTTGTCACCTACCGAATATTTTATGCTCATGTGATAGGTCGATGTTACAGCTTAAAATGCATTAAGAGCAGGTCGCCCCAATATTGTGTTGTAGGCCGACCTCCCTTGGATGATCAAAAACTTCAAGTCCTTCTCCATTCGGCTCACGCCCTTTCCCAACACTACTTGTAACGTTATCTCGCCTTCCGTATTTACCTGTGCCCCATTGAACGCATATATGGGTGTATTCACAGATCGCACCCTCTTATCCACCTCCATCTGCTCGAGACAATCTGTATAGATAATGTTTACCGAACTCCCATTGTCTACAAAGATCCTGCTAACTTCATAGCCCGCTATCTCTGTCTCAATCACCAGTGCGTCATTATGATCCTCCTGCAGCCCACGCCTATCACTGGGGCCGAAAGATATGATTGGCCCCACTACCTGTGGCTGCCTGCTAACACTAGCGACCTCCCAAGTTCTATTGCGAGCTGATTTTACATGCTTCTTGCGCGCATTATTAGAATCACCATCCGTTGGGCCTCCCGAAATCATATTTATCCTTCCCTTATTTCCCCGGGGCCCTCCGAACTCCTGGTTTCTCTGACGCCCTTGTCTCGCGGCCTGCGCAGGAGGTGGGCCTCCCGGTGGGGGTGGAGGCAACGTCCTCTTATGCTCGCTCGGCTCCTTCTCTTTGTAGATTACCTCCTTTAGATGTCCTGCCCTTATAAGTCTCTCTATCTCTTCCTTGAGATGTCTGTATTTTTCCGTGAAATGCCCGTAATTATTATGGAATCGACAAAAAGAGACAGTTTTCGGATGTGTTGGGACGGGTGTGCGATCCTCCGGCCACTGAATTAGATCAGGTACTGAGCGTTCCATGACACCAAACACCTTAGCTTGTGGTAAAGCTAGTGGTGTGAAATCCTCCTCCCTCCAGATTTTCATACTCGGCTCTTGTCTCGCACTGACCCCAGCATTTGAGGCCAAGAGTCCGCGTATACCTCTTCTATACTCCCTCCTCGGTTCTCTCTCAGGCGCTCTTTCCCTCGCGTTTGCGACCTCTCTACCGAAACGCAGTCGGTGTTCTTCCTCTTCTACCTGTACGTATTTATGGCATCTCGCGAGAACTTCATCGCACGTGCAAGCTTCTTTCTTTACCAGCGACCTCCGCAAATCCTCCCTCCTTAAACCTTGATGCAAAGCTCCGGCTTTCATCTCATCCGTGGCGGTAGGGAACTCCAAAGTAGCATTGGTAAACCTATTAACATACTGTTTCAGTGTCTCGTCAGGTCGCTGTACCATTGTGAAGAGCGACTGGGCTGTCTTCACGCTCTGCCTGGCGCTAGAGAACTGCTTCAGGAAGGCAGCTCGCAACACCTGATAACTCGTAATTTTACCGCTCGGGAGTTGGTAAAACCAATTCTGTGCAATCCCTCTCAAGGTGGACACAAAGGCTCGACATGCCACAGCCCCCGTATAGTTATGCATCATCCTCGCGTTTTCAAATAGCTGCAAGTGTGCGACTGGATCAGTCGTTCCCCGGTACTGAAAGTCTAACTCCTTATAATTTCGAGGCATCGCTGCGTGCATCATCTCTTCTGAAAAGGGATGCCCTTCCTCCCCTTCCAACCTTTCTCCATCCATCCGCTTCTGCAATTTCAGCATGGCCTCCTGCAACTCTCTGAAGGCCTTAGTATGTGGTCCCACCTCGCTCTCTTCTCTTCTCCCCTTATGACCGCTGTCCCCTTTTCGCGACCTCCCTCGAGAGCCACTACTTGAGTCTAAGGTAGGGGTATTGCTCTCACTATCATCCTTGTGATGCTTGCGACCTCTACCCTTGTAACGATCCAGCCTTAGCTTTATTCCCCTCCGTGTGTGAACACGAGAATCTACGGATGAGGAAGAACTAGAGATATCTCCTTTCTTTCTCTTGCTAAGCCCCTTCTTCTTCTTCGTCTCCCCAACCGTTGACTCGCCCTCTTTATCAACGTTTAACTTCTCGCTCTTATCCTTCCCCTTGCTCAGCTCGCATTCCAAATATTTAAGCAACTCCTCCTGCTTTTCAACAGGTACGAAGTCCATAAGCCCTTCCAAGAATCCCTTCTTGCCTTGATCGGGCACCTCCTTCGATGGGTTTCCCCCTCCTGTTGCCTCGGGGATCAATTTATGTGGTTCTATCCCCGGCGTCTGCTTCTCCACTTCTTCCGCCAGCCCCCTTCCCACTTGTTTTTTAGGAGAAGGTGGAGGCGTATTGCCCGCATCTCGAATCAGAGGACTCATGTGAGGGTACTCCTGCTCCTCCCCTTGGACATCTTTCCCGCCAAGATGCATGAATCTATTCTTTCTCTTCTTATTGTTGGACCCGGATCCGTAATCCAAAACTTTCGGTGTTATGTTCTTCTCCTTCATGTTTTGTTTATGCAATCTCTCACGCCTTTCGCCCAAAGACTCGATGTCTCTCTTTCCCACAGACAGCGCCAATTTGATGAGTCCAAAAATTTGAACTACCAAATAAAGGGGGTACTAACCTCAAAATAGAGATCAGTGACCTAGATGGAACTCCAAATATGACACAGCGACCTCCAAAATCTCCCACGATCCTCCAAGCGACCTTGCCGTTCCTGCAAAACAGCACCTAGAATGAGCCGGATTTCGAGCCCGTTAAGGCCCTCCGACGCTTAAATTAATAAGCGAAAATCACACTTCTTCTCTCTCAATCAATAATTTCAGCGCACACAGATAATAAATGCGTAAATAAGCATTAACCTCCAAAAGAGAAGCCGAAGGCTCCTTTTATAGGGATAGGAGAAGATCTCCAATATCTAGGGTTACCTTTCATAATAAGAATTCCATTCACACTAGGATTTCACAATCGACTCTCAATTGGGACTCCTCATACATGGCAAGTTCCCATAACAACAAACTTCTCCATAGATATCCCAATTAAGCCGGGGCATACAGCCCACCAGGCCCATAATAATTCACGTATATCGAATCCATAAACGGGCTCAAGTACTCAGCCCAAATTACAAGAGATCGCGACCCTATATGAAAAGTCATCCCCATACTACAGGTCGCTACTCTTTCACAAACCTCCCACTCAAACCATCAAAGCTCGCCCACCTCCCAGGGGCACACCCTCCCTAGAAAATGAGGTCGCTTTCCACAAATAGTCACATTTATCACATAATTTTACGTATGATTATTTTAGTCCGTATCACCAGTACTTGTAACAATGTAAATAGTGTGGACCTCATTCTCCTCAAATTCTACTTCATAAACTTTTGTTTCAGGACCCGGCACACTTAGAACGACCTTTTCCATCAATCACAAACTACTTCATTTGACGGCTTAGAACTCCTTCAACAATCTTGCAGTCGTAAGCAGCAATAACTTTCTGAATGGCTTCTGTGACATCTTTGTTCTGCCATAATTGAGAAAAAAAATATTAAAAAGAAATGTTAAATAATTTAAAAACACAATGCAAAATTCCAAGTAAAATATCAAGTATAATATATATACCTTATCAACATTTTTCAGGTAATTTTTTATTTTGGCTCAACAAGATAATGAGAATGACAACATTTATCAATCCCAAGTAAGACATGCAAGCCTATATGAATATTGGCAACAGGGAAAAAGAGGAGATCAACAAGGATGGTCACCTCGGCAAAGTTGCTTTTTCATTCAAACAAGGGAAACAACAAAGATTCTAACGAAATAAGAAACCCCCGAAAATGACAGACAATATAATACATGAATCTCCATCAGTGTAACTATGACAACTGCATATGAAGTATTAATATACCTTATCAACAAGTCTTAAAATTTATATGAGAAATCATAGATTTGGTAAGAAATTGACTGTTAATTTGATATTTTCGCTTAACAAGATAATGAGAATGACAATATTTATCAATCTCAAATAAACATCATATGATATTTGAAAAGCAAAAAAGTCGGGATAAAAATGGCAAAGTGCATTAACCATAATTATCAACTGAAGAGGTTCAACGAGAAAAACAGACATTCTAAATGCACAATCTGCACTAATAAATTCCACGAGTATCAGAAACAAGAATATATGCAAATGAATAGGAAGGTCAGTATAGTTGCAAAGATAATTAAAAAAGCTTCCCTTGAAGTTTGATCTAATTACTATTTCACAACATTACAAATGCACCCTCTAGAGGTTCGCATCTCATAACAACAATCTTCCTAGTGAGGGTGCAATTTTTATAAAGAGAAACTAATATCAAGTTGTATTTTTAATTTTGAAAGATGTTTTTTTCCCCGGTAATTAGATGAAACCTTAATGTTTATTACCAAAAATAGCTTAATTAAAGAAAAAGGAAAAGAAAAGATGTGAAACTCACCCTCCGTCTAAAGGTGATGCCCCAGAGAAAAAATGCGAGAAATCGGGTCTTTCAAATATGAGATTACAAAACGAATTGGAATGTCAAGGCAATAATCGATAAAAACGAAAAAATATGTACTCTATAGGAAAGGAATGCCATAATCAATTAGGTAAGACATTAGTGCCGATTAATCAGACAACTTACTCTTTTGGATCCAAATCAAGTAGCTCTGCAACTGATTCTGACCACGCAACAAGTTGAGGATGTCAACCTCAGCCGATGGAGATACTTTTGTGTAACAAGAATGCAAAACCTGCATATGATGACATAAGAACACATTAAATAGCATCGGATATCAACACGTAGAATGAAACCCCTATACACATCTAGAACATCCTATTTAAAGAAGCATAACATGTACTAAATACTAGCTGAGATGACACCGAAAGATGTCAGCTTGTTGTCGATTTGGACTGAAATTGACATCGACAAACTTTGGCGAACAACACTGAACCCAACATTTTATCTGTTCACAAACTACATCCTGGACCTCGTTCCTCGGACCAAATTTGTTGTGTTCAGTACAAGTTTTAGACTTCCATTTCAAAAAAAAAATGTTATGAAAATCCTAATTCTAAACTTCATCTATACAGATACTCGACCTATTTCACCTTGTTCAAGCGAAAGGGGATCGGCGAAAGAAGTTTTTGAATTGGCCACAATTATAGCTCATTTTTTAAAATTGGTACTTGTGTTAGCATCAACAAGATGTGCGGAAGGTTGATGCACATCCAATTTAGCCGGAGGGACGCCGGCTGGTGTTTTGCAATTTTTGTTTAAATGGGAATCAGAGCCTATTTTTTAAAAATTCTGTTGATTTTCAGGATTTAATGTGGGGGAGGACAGGCAGGAGGCCGTCATGGGAAGGTGGTGGCCCGCTCTCAAGGCGGCGGCAGAGAGAGGAGGAAGACGAGGCGCTTGGAAGAGAAGACGCAGAAGGCTAGAGAGAAGGTTGAGGAAAAAAAGTAGAAATAGAAATAGAAAAAGATAAGAAATAGAAAAGAAATAGAAAACGTACGTGGGATTTTTATTATAATTGGAAAGCACTTACGAGCACGATTTTTTTAAAACCATTTTGGATTGACATATGGTCCAGAACGGTATTAAAATACTGTTCTGGAATGTATGTCAATCCAGAACGGTTTTAAAAATACCGTTCTGGAAAGAAATAATATGGGAGGCAAAAAAGTTTCATTCACGCGGTATTACATTTCGAAAAGACTTTCGAGAACGGGTTTTTTAAAACCATTCTGGATTGACGTACAATCCAGAACGGTATTTTAATACCGTTCTGGAATGTATGTCAATCCATAACGGTTTTAAAAATACCGTTCTAGAAAGGAAAAATATGGGAGGTAAAAAAGTTTCCTTAAGGCGGTATTAAATTTCGAAAAGACTTGCTAGAATGTTTTCTTAAAACCATTCTTTATTAGAGTACATTCCAGAACGGTATTAAAATACCGTTCTGCAATGTACGTCAATCTAGAACTTTTTTAAAAATATCTTTCTGGAATGTACACATACCAGAACGTTATTCTAATACCGTTCTGGATCGACTCATAATCCAGAACGGTCTTTCCATAATCGTTCTGGAATGTCTACTTTCCAGAACAGTATTGTAAAACCGTTCTGGAAAATCATCTATCCAGAACGGTAATTTAAATAACCGTTCTAGAAAGTTTAATCCAGAATATTATTTTAAATACCCTTCTAGATGCACCAGGATGTTTTATTCTAGAATGCAAGTCCTGCACTAGTGATACCAGTTTTACCATTTCCTTGAAATTGATCTGTTTCTTCCGTGTGCTTCTTTTGTTCAAAGATCCAATGACTTGAGATGTAGGATGATTCCTCTATATCCTTGAGGGTATGTCTCTGTCAAGGGAAGCAGAGGTTACTGCATCTAACTGGTCTTCTTCAGATTAAGAGGTTTCACCGTTAGCATTTGTATGCACCTGCGATGTTGGTTCAAGTGCTGCTGCACTTTCAGTAATACTTGGTGCAGTTTCAGATGACTCCCTTGGAGTGAGTAGGGGAGACAAATGTGGACTTTGAGTTAGATAAACCACATCATCCTCAGCAGTGTTTCCAGCGATAGCTAATAATTCATCAAACTTGACATTCACAGACTCAAGCATAGTACGAGTTCTTAGATTAAAACCCTATAAGCGTGGCTATTTAATGAATATCTCAGAAAGACACACTTGTCACTTTTAGAATCAAATTCGGTTAAGTGGGATCTTTCATTCAATACATAGCATACGCAATTGAAAACATAAAAATAGTTCAGGTTAGGTTTCTTTCCAACAGGAAGTTCGTAGGGTGTTTTGCAAGTACCTACTCTAAAGTAGACTCGATTAGAAATGTGACATGCAGTGTTAAGAGCTTCAGCCCAAAACCTTTTTGCCAGATATTTTGAAATCAACATGGTTCGAGCCATTTCTTGTAAGGACTGATTTTTACGCTAGGCGATTCCATTTTGTTGAGGCGTAATTGGTGAGGAGAACTCATGAGAGATTCCGTATTTGTCACAAAAGTATTGAAAAGATGAGTTCTCGAACTCTTTACCATGATCGGTCCTAATTCTGCCAATTTGCAAACAAAATTTGTTACTGGCATGTTTGGACAGTTTTCGAAATCTTTCAAAGGTTTCAGACTTTTCACGAAGAAACTCAATCCAGGTGAAGCGAGATGAATCATCAATAATAACAAATAAATATTTCTTACCACCCATACTTTCTACCTTGATTGGACCCATAAGATCCATGTGGAGCAGTTCCAGACACCGAGTAGTGTTGAAATGTTGGATCACTGGATGAGACACCCTAGTTTGTTTCCCCCTTTGACAATCGCCACATATGGATGGATTGTTCATGATCAGCTTTGGAATTCCTCTTACAGCTTCAGACTTGACAAGTTTTCTTATCATTTTGTAGTTAACGTGTCCCAATTTTTGATGCCATAATTCAGACTCTAAAGATTGTGCGCTTTGACACCAGATCTTGTTGTTTACTTTGTAGCAGTTGTTTGTGGTTCGAGTTCCGGTAAGGATGCATCGATCAGAGTTATCAAAGACTTCACAAGTATCTCGGCTGAACTTTACATGAAGATCATTATTGCAAAGTTGACTGATGCTTATGAGGTTGGCAGCCAGACCCTTGACAAGCAGCACATTCTGAAGTTTAGGTAACCCTTCAACATTCAGGGTTCCTTTTCCTACAATTTGACCATGTGCACCACCATCGTATTGAACTTTGCCTCCTTTGTGCTGAACAACATTGGTCAAATGTTCAACCGAACCTGTCATGTGCCTCGAGCACCCTCTATCAAAATACCATGAGTCTTCAACTCCGGACTTCAGGGAGATATATAACATGTTTCACTAGGTGTCTTCCTTCTTTACCCACACCATTCTGCTTTTGCAAGTGCTATTAGTCCTACTGTTGGCACATTTCTTCACTGGCATTATTTTTCCGGAAGAGGATGCTCTTTCAAGCTTGAGTTTCTCACAGAATGGTCTGATGTGACCCGATTTTGAGCAGTGACGACAGACGTAAGTACGCTTCCTTCGCTTTGTTTTATCCAATGAGACAGACCCTTCGGAGGATTTGTCACCTTCTTTGACAAAAACTGGAGCCTCAAACCCTATCCCATGTCTTATCATGGTTTCAATAGATAGGATTTCATCAAGTTTGGTTGATCCAGTGTTGAGTTTCTTGAGTGTCATCATAGCTGCTGAGAGTTCTCCCCTGGTTCTATCCAGTTCTTCTTCTCGTTTGGTCAAAAGTGCTTCTAGATGAAACACCACTGATTGTTGTTCCTTATCTGCTCGTGTCAGTCTCTCATTTCCTTTAGAGCACCAATTCTCATACAGTTTTTCGTAAGCAACAGCAAAATCTTCATTTTTATCGCTTTCAGTTGTGGTGAATGAGTTGAGACACACAATGTCACTCATACTGTCAGTGTCATCCCAGACAACACAGACGCTCATGGCATCAACCACCTCAGTTTCTTTTGATCCCTCGTCGTCCTCTCCATCACTCATGGCGATAAAATTCTTTTTCTTTAGGGTATTGACACACTCATACTTATAATGTGCAAACCCTCTGCACTCATGATATTGAACATTGTCCAAATCCTTGGTGCTATTTTGATTTCTGGGTTAAGATTTCGCACTCGTAGGCGTCATATTTCTTCTTTGAAACCTATTGGAAGACTGTCCCACGGGTTGTGGAGTGCTGGGCTCAAATGAGAACTTGAGATGCCTGTTCAAGGGTTTTCTTGAGATGTTCTTTTTCTTCAGAAAATCACCGAATTTTCTAGTGATGAGAGCAATGTCATTCGCATTTAAATTTTCATACTCAGCCTCGTATGCTATAGCAGCAAGGTCAAGGTCTTCGTCTTCAGAATCTATGGTAGAAATGAGGGCAATACTCCTCCCTTTCGGTTGCTTGATTTTTAATTCCAACTCGTAAGTTTTTAGGGAACCAACAAGTTCATCAAAACTCATGACAGAAGTGTCTTTGGCTTCTTCAATAGCCGTGATCTTCATGTTCAATTTCGCTGTCACTGATCGCAGGAATTTGCTTACAAGCCTTTCATTTGAGATAGGGGATCCCAGAGATTGACATTAATTTGCAATGTCAAAAAGTTTAGCACTGCAACTGGCAATGGTTTCACTTTCCTCCATTCTTAGCACTTCAAATTGTGTTGCCATCATTCTTAGTTTGGTTCTTTGGACTCCTCTGGATCCTTCACAGAAGAGTTGTAGTGCCTCCCATGCTTCTTTCGCCGTCTGTAGGTTGGAGATGATTCTGAACAAAGACACATCCAGAAAGTTGTAGACGACATTCAAGGCTTTGGGGTTGGCATTTGAAGTAGCAAGTTCTTCTGCGGTCCAATCAACCTCGTTTTTCAAAATGATGTCACCATCCGGATCGTCTCTCCTGGGAGCCTCCCATCTTGTTAGAATAGCACGCCAGGATCTTTCGTCTATCGTTTTTATGTAGGCTCGCATTCTGACTTTTCAGATTGCGTAGTTTGTTCCATCCAACACCGGAGGTCAGATTGCAGCGTTCATTACAATATCCATTATTTTCCTTCAAAGTCCACAGGAATCTCACTTAGTAGAGTCAAGTGATCGCTCTGATACCAATTGAAAGTTTTGAAGGTCTTCAATAACTTGTATGAACATTAATGTTAGTAATTATGTTAAAACACACTTAATAACATATGTGCAAAAAGATAAATCAACACTGATTTTTGTCCGTAGACCAAAATATATATTACTAAAAATATTTACAAATCAAAAGAAAAGGATTCTAGTAACATTACAAAATGATGAAAAAGAAATTGCTCCTAAAATTCTTTTCGTTCGAACAAGTACGAACTCAAAGAACAATTATGAAAACGGAGCAATAGTGTTAAAGTAGGGTTTCTATTTTTTTCCTTCTTGCAGTCATAACCTTCACCAAAAACGCCTAGTGGTACTTATAACTCAACTTCCTTAAGAGAGTGCTTGTTCCACATAATAAGGTATTGATAATTATCTCTAAAATATTTCAAGAGACAAGGACTCTTTTATCTACTAACATTCTAACTAACACTAGAATTCAGACAGATAAATAACTTTAAAAATAAATAACGTAATTAACAGGGTTTTACTTTAAAAATAAATAACGTAATTAACAGGGTTTTAAAATTCGGTGGACAATAATTCTATCAATCTGGTTTGTGTTTTTTTTTTTTTTTTTTTTTAAGTCTCGTCTCCCAATTTCTCGATCAATCCCATCAAGAAGATACTATAATCATGCATGTTGGTGTCATCTCTTTATTACAATTGTAGACGCTGCACTTCTTCCTTCTTCAAACCAACTGCTTTTGCAATATGACCACTTGACTCCAAGAAAAGCATGAACATTTAGTCTTACATCTCTATTCATTTAAAGTTAGATAATTTGAAATACTCACTAATATATAATAATAATTATTATTATAATCAATTCACAACAACAGACATTAGCTTTTGTCACAATAAAATATTTTGTTGTCCTAACGAGTACTAAAAGAGTGAATTTTATACATATTTGACTTGTGATATTTTTATCATAGTCAAACTATGTAATTAATATTGTATACATATCATGTCCTTACAACCATTTTAAACAAACCACAATTCATCTTTTTGAAAAGGGTGTCCATATTTCTGTTTTTACAATCATACACCTATATATATAATAATAATATATAGCTTAGAATTATAAACAATAATAAATAAAACATTATATATACCTTAGAGAAGCATTGTTGTCAAATAATATATCAATGCTAGTAACTAAGTTCGCTTCCTAGACAATGAGTACTATAATTGGGTTCTGATAACTATACACCTAAATTAATATTGTATAGCAGGATAATAAACAAAGAATAACTTTTATTGTAAACATATATAATAAGAATAAAGCTACGTGCAGGGAAAGCCTTAGGAAAAGGCTCAATGAAGGTACTTAATTTTACCCCTATGCTCTTAAAGCATTTAAAAGAAGGAAGAATGAGAAAATATCATTTGAACCCCAAAAAACTTTATAAATTTATCTTTACTCCCAAAAAAAATTTTATTTTAAAATATATCCAAGTTTATCGGTTGGAAACCTGACATGACCTATCGTAATGTGATAATGCCTCCGAATGGAGTACAGGGTCTAAGTAGGTGTAACAATGCCACGAATGAAGATATATCTTATAAAACTAGTAGTTAAAATAATTTTTACAAAATTTCACGAAAGTTGTGTCATCCCATAAAATGGTATCAGAGCCTAGGTTTATTAAGAACTTAAGAAAACTTATTATAATTATTTAATTAACTTTTGGGGGGAGATTTATCTCTAAAAATGGATTTGAACGAGTGTTCGAGGTGTATTCATTTCAGACGATATTTCCAAATATTGAAAATATACGAGTTAGACCACAAAGAGAAAGTAGCATATTGGGATAACCAATATGTTGCACGAAGACTCGCAGGAGCCGACAGGGAATCCTTGCTACAATGCGAGAAACAAAAGACGTATCATCTGAGTTACATTTGGGTAAATCAGATATTGAAGACGGATCTCATGTACCATAGGGATACAACTCATGAATCCCATCAATAGATCCAATTGCAGCGAGGTAGCCGATTCCTCTAAAAATCATAGAGAAATCCAAAGGACGGTACAAGACATCAACCACCATATCCAGGTGCGGATGAAAGAAATGGTTGAACATCAAAAGGAAACGCGAGAAATTCTAATTGATGTTCAAAGATGAGTCAAAGCCCTTGAAGTCAAACCAAGTATATCCGGAGGAAGACGACGTATAACTTTCGGAACGGAACCCCTTTTACACCAAAAGGGAAAACCGACTGAGGTTATAAGACAACCGACGGAAGAAGAGAAGATGATGGCAATAATAAAGGGAATTCCATAACAACCCAAGAAGTAATGGAAAGAATCAAGATGGAAGATTTACACGACCTTATCGAATCCTTCACCGGATTAGGTCTTGTGGATCTAAAAATGAACTCTGGAGATTCTTCGGCCTTAGTACCAAGAAGCGCTCCACCAACAAATTTTAATCAAGGCAAAAGTACGGCTTCGCACGAACCAGTACAAGACACCTCAATGCCACATGTCGGGGATTTCACCGTAAAAGGAGATCCTACAGACATAGTAGGCACCAGGTAACGTTCCCGAAGGCCTAATATTCTCAACACGCCATACGGGAAGTCTCAACTTGATCCCATACATCCATATGGGTTAATGTTAAATCTGGACGCTCCAGATTTTAAGAATCGAGAGATACTAATAGACGATTGGGCATATGCAATGCGAATTGCAGCTGGAACTCTCGGTTTAGAGAAGGAAGGGTTCATTCTACTCCTTGAAATGAGTCTTGAAGGATCTGCAAAGATCGCATGGGATTTAACAGGAGCAGATATAAAGAGAGAAGTTATAGCTGGAGAATCATTAAAAGGAATCGTCGATAATATGGCTAAGTTATTCAAAATCCAATTTATCGGCACAGGATATTTCGAGGGAATGGAAGAGGATAAACAGAAAAAATATCGACAAGCCCTCTATTGCCTCGAGTTACGAGATATTTGTCATGTGGACGAATATATCCAACTATTCACTGAATACCGATGGAAATCCAAGGTGAATGATGGAGATGCGGCTCAACTTTTCTTTGCGAAAATACCAAGCCCGTGGAGAGAAATGTTGATCCAAGAGTACAAACCAGCAACTGACATGGATACGGTTGCTAGAAGGATGTCTTTCCTAAAAACTAAGTTAGCAGAGTGGTGCTACCAGGCAGCACTTCACAAAAATCACAAGAGACTAAGAGGAATTAATAAATCGGTTCCTCTATGTTACTCTCGAAGTAACAAGAAAAGGTTTCCATGGAAACCGAGAAGGTTCTGGTCAAAACAAAAAGCCAGAAACTATAAATCAGGACAAAGAACGGGGCCAAGTCGAAGTTGAGGCTCGTTCTCAAGCCAAGGAAGCACAAATAGGACACCAACAAAAAGAACTTTCAGACGAGCTCACACCAGAGCTAATGAAAGTTTTAAGGATTGCAACTGTTGGACATGCGGAGTCAAGGGGCATATTTCAACTGATTGCCCCACTAGTGCAGAAACTGCATATCCAGAAGGGTATTTCTGCCTATCCAGAACGCCTTTCTGTACCTTCTGTAGTGACATAGTTCTGGATTGGCAAACAGTCCAGAACGCCTTTTTTTACCCTTTTGGATTGGCAGACTTTCTAGAAGGGTAAAAAAAAACTGTTCTAGAAAAAAAAATCATGTTCTAGAATGGTACCTTCCAATACTTTATCAGCCATTTTCCAGATCGGTTTTTACAATTACCGTTCTGGAAAGTGCCTAGAGGACACAAAATCTTCTTCGCTTCGTAGTTAGATTCTGGCAATTCATTATCCTCTGGAAGCATCCCCTTCAACAAGCCAAGCAACTCCGTAAAACACTTATCGCTCAACCCATGCGTCGCCTTCAACTTAATAAGTTTCAATATCGCAGACAATCGGGAATAGGTTTTACAGCTCGGGTAAAGAGGTTTCTCGGCATCGGCTGACAAGGAATCGTAACTCTTATTTGCATGTGCTTGCTCAAATGCCTCTGCTCCAACATCATTAATCATCTCTTCTATTCTATCATACATCTCTTCATCAACGTCTTCATTGAGGGCATCTTTAGTCTGGGTTGCATCTGGCATGTCAAATTCACCGTGCCATATCCATCGTGTGTAGTTCTTGTTGAAACCATCACAAATCACATGTTCTCTGATTTCTCTAACACTTAATCGCTGGCTATTCAAGCACTTCACACATGGACAATAGTACCTCCCATTATTATTAGGAGCATGAGTCTTAGCAAACTCTATAAACTCATTAACCCCACTCTCATATTCCTCTGTTGATCGTACACCATTTATCCAACTACGATCCATATCTACATAAAGTGAATTACAACATTCAACTCTCGTTTCTACCACATCATAAAATCTTAATTAATTAAAAAAAATCGAAAATTCAAAATTGGGGCTGAATTAAGTATTATTTCAAA
>BMAC01000021.1:1188296-1205279 GCA_014905375.1 Phtheirospermum japonicum
AATAAAATTGGGTTCGAATCATAAACCCTAGAAGAAGAAGAAGAAGAGGCACTCAATTAAACAAGTAGATCGACTCAATTGTACAAGTATTAAAAAGAATATATGCAGAAACCATAAACCCTAGAAGAAGAAGAAGAAAACCTGAGTTCGGCCGCCTTCCAAATCAGCAATGGGTTCGATTATCTTGAGAAAACGCCGACGATGAACTCAATTAAACTCCGTCTTCCTCAGGTTTGAGCTGGCAGCGGCGGCTTGCCGGAGCGAGGGGATGATAAGGTCGAAATTAGGGAGAGAGTTGAAAAAAAACGGGCTGAAAAATTTGTCTCTGCACTTTCTGTTTTTTGGTTTAAAAAATGGGCTGAGTGGTAATTAAAAATTCTAATTCGCTAAATTCATATCGAGAACGGTATTTAAAATACCGTTCTGTATCGGTAGAATTTCAAGAACGGTATTTTGAATACCCTTCTGTATCGGTGAACTTTCGAGAATGGTATTTTGTTACCGTTCTGTATCGGCGATTACATCCAGAAGGGGTTTAAATAAACCGTTCTGGAAAGTAATAAAAGGGCGGCAAAAATTTTTTATTTACGCGGCATTAAATTGACCAAGACATTTGAGAACGGTTTTTTAAATAACGATCTTGATTRTCGTATATTCCAGAACGGTATTTAAATACCGTTCTGGACTGTCCCACTTCCCAGAAGGGTTTTGCAATACCGTTCTGGATTGTACACTTTCCAGAACGGTTATTGAAAACCGTTCTGGTTTTATGTGTCAATCCAGAAAGGTTTTTCAAAAACTGTTCTGGAAAGTGTACAATCCAGAACGGTATTTGAATACCGTTCTCGAAAATCGTCTATCCAGAATGGTAATTTCAAAAACCGTTCTGAAAAGTCTAATCCAGAACAGTATTTTAAATACCCTTCTAGATGCACCAGGATGTTCTGTTCTAGAATGCTGTTTCTGCACTAGTGCCCTGAGAACCAAAGAAGAGGCGTTAGACAGTTCGAAACAACTGAAGAGTTCGAAGAAGCTGTCTATTACCAAAATCTGGTACAGGTGTATCAATTTGAGGATATACCTTCAGATGAAAGCATCTATGAAGAAGAGATATACTCTGAGGATGGAAGTGAATCATATTCAGAATCAGAGTGAAGAAGAATTTCTTCAACAAGTGGTTAGGGAGGATATGTCGGGATTCCTCTCACATACAACGGTTTCTCATAAGACGCTTATGAGAATAATGAAAGAAGATCCAAAGCTCCAAATGTATGAAGGATTTACAATAGGAGCAATGGAAAAGGAAATAGATAAGTTGGGTTTAAGAAATCAAAAACACCAGATTATCCATAGAGTTTCCACGGGAGAACTCGCGATACCAACTGAATACACGGGAAACCAGATCGAGATGCAACTAATTCCCTACCGAGAAATCCAGGAAATTAAAGGCACACTCAGGAGAGAAATGGCAAATACACTCTCGTGGATCCACATTGGATCCATTCGAGTAATTATAAAATCAACTTTCAAAGAAGGAGTTGATTCGCCATTAAATCTAGCCCTCTTCGATAAAAGAATCCCAAATCTCAAAGATTCATGCCTGGGGGCAATCACTGGTAACTTATATGCAGGAAAATTGGCATTCAATGTCTACCCAAGGATTGCGAATAATTTGGCAGATCGAGATTTCAGTAGAGTTCTCACCCTTCATCAAGATTTCAAGAGACCAGACCTGATGACGGAGGGAAACAGACCCTACTCAATCACGTACAAAATTTCTTATGCACTCTCGAATACTCATCATTCAGAAGTATTCCTGAGAAAAGAGTTCATAGAAATACCAAGGATCTTTGATGACATAGCAAAGGCAGTCTTACCAGAAATCATGCAAATCGGCCGGTTCTTAATAAAAGTAACAACCTCATGATCGAACCAAGGAGAATGTCTTTCCAACATGACAGAATGATCAGTGGACCTCAATGGGAAGGTCCAAGAATCAGCCAAAGCACTCGAGCTCCTGAAGTATTCAAGACTAATGGAGAGTTGAAGTGCCCAGAAGGATGGAGACGTGTAGAAGTAATATTTGACATCACTCAAAAGGATAACATCTTCCCTTGTGATGCACTGTATCACTTGCAACAACCTTCTCTGGGAAGATATCAAGGAATCCTCAAGATTGGAGAAATTGAAACAATCATTGAAGGAAGTGCAGGAAGAATCCCAGAACAACTAACTCTATGGATGGAATTTCTCGAGGATCATAAACCTTGGGAGAGATTAAGAGATTGAATGGAGTTTACGGTGGGTGACAAGAGATACAGAATAAAACGAGCACCAGCCCATTTTCCATATACATTCCTGTAGGAATGATATATTCAAGATATCGTGCGGAATATTTTGCAGCCTACATTGATTCAGGCGTAGGAATCTGCACGGCCAAACCAGAAGTCTTTCCCAAAGAGATGGAAGAAGAATTATCTCCAGTCGCGGGAAGAGATTTCTCTAAAAGGATCGTAGTCCTTAAAAGAGGGATCAAGCAAGCGAAAATGATGATGGGAGGAGCAAACGGTACTCCGTGGTACAAAGTTAAAACTCCACCAATCTATTTCCATGATACGGGAGCGGATATTCTGTTAGGAAATAATTTCCTACAGACGTTCAAAAGATTTACACAAGAAAATGAGACTAGAAGACTTATTTTCACAACCCTTTGTGATCATAAGATTATAGTCCAGCGATTAAGAGAGGCGTTCCACAGAAAAATGCCAATCAATTTTCGCAGCAAGCGTGGTGATGAAGGAAAACTTCGACACCCAAAAATGAAAGATCGAAGAAGGTATGGGGAAGCAATCCTCCAACTACGAAATGAGAGCCTAGGAGGCCGAAAGGAAGAAAGGATCAAGTCACAAACGATTCAACTCCTCAAAGCCAGCCTAGACAAGAGTGTACAACCAGACACCACCATGGAAGAACAAATTTCACTGTAGGACATCAAAAGAAAAATTCAAAAGAATTTCAACGAAGATCCTCTAGCATGGTGGGACAAGAATGAGCTCAAAGCATCTTTGAAGGTGAAAACTGGAAGAGAAAATGAGTTTGTCAGATACAAGCCTATCRTGATGAATCAAGAAGATWGGAAGGATATGCAACAAATACTTAAGGAACACATGGACCTTAAGTTAATCGAAGCAGGAGTCTCTCCATACAGTAGTCCAGGGTTCCTGGTCCGCAACCATGGAGAAATAKAAAGAGYAAAARCAAGATTGGTGATTAATTACAAAGGAATCAATAATATCTTGGAATTCGATGGATATTATATCCCAAGCAGAGAGCATTTGGTGAATTACATTAAGAATGCAAAAGTGTTCTCTAAATTTGATTGCAAGTCTGGGTTTTACCAGATTAAGATGGAAGAAGGGAGCAAGAAGTTCACAGCCTTCTCCACACCGCAAGGACACTATATCTGGAATGTTATGCCGATGGGTCTAGAAAATGCACCCCAGATATATCAGAAAAAAATGGATAATCTCTTTAAAGATTATTTCAGCTTCATGTTAATGTACATTGATGATATTCTCATCGCTTCAAAGAATATGAAGGACCACCTGAAACATTTGGAAATTTTCTCAGATGTTTGCCACAATGAAGGATTAGTGCTTTCAAAAAAGAAAGCAGTGATTGCTACGAGAAATATCGAGTTCCTTGGGATAGAGATCGATGAATCTGGAATCATTCTACAGAACCATATCGTAGAAAAGACACAGGGATTTCCAGACACACTCAAGGATAATAACCAACTTCAAAGTTTCCTAGGAGTTGTTAATTTCGCCGGGATGTTCATAAATAACCTAGCACATTACAGGAAGGTGTTTAGTTCTCTACTGAAAAAGGATGCCGATCTCAAATGGGAAAAGGAACACCATGAGGGAATTAAACAGCTCAAGGAAGTTTGCAAACAACTTCCAAAGCTAGCAATCCCAAATGATGAGGATGAACTGGTTCTATATACGGATGCCAGTGATTATTGGTGGGCAGCAGTTCTTATGAAACTTACGCCCAAAGGAGAAATGACGTGTCGATATTGCAGCGGACTATTTTCAAATAGCGAAGCGAATCGATGGCATATAAACGAGAAGGAGTTTTTCGCAGTCAGAAAGGCGTTTAAAAAATGGCCGCTATTTCTACTCTCAAAGAAATTCACCTTAAAAATTGATAACTCGAGCGTAAAAGCCTTTTTGATGGCAAGCTAGATTAGGTAGATGGCAAGCTGAATGCCAATATTATGATTTTGATATTGTCATTATAAAATCTCATGAAAATATTCTTGCAGATTTTTTAACTCAAAATGGAGGGACACGTTGCTAACGACACCCTCAAAAGGCTAAGGCATCTCAGGGAAAACCTCGAGATCCTTGAACGAGAATTTGGGACGCTATGTCTCAATGCAGAGGTCGCAGGACGACTTCAACAGGCTGATCAGGAATCCATTTCTGATCAAATACGAGCATGCCAGCTGGCACAGTGTCAACTGTTTTCAGCTTTGTGAAGGCCTCTCCTCCAGGCCGCATCTCCAACGGTGCAAAAAGGGGTACTTCGATAATGGGTCTCTAACCCGGAGGTTATGGATTCAAATACCATAATCACGAGTGTTGTAGATGATGCATTTCCCGAAGATGTACAAGCTGCAACGAATGTTGAAGTCCTGGCGTCACAACCGGAGGCCTCAAGTCAACCCTCCACCTCTGGGGTTAAAGAGGGAGAGTTGAACCTTAGGCCACAGACAGGCAACTCTAAGGTTCAAACTGACGAGACAAAAATTTCTCCTATGCAGGTTTACCAGAGACAGTGGGAGAAGTTAGCCACAAGAAGAGGTATCAACCCTGACAAAACAATAGTTGATATCTCTGGAAAATATCCGCGAGTTTGGATGAAGATAGGAAGCCATCCAAATGAAGTACAAGAATGGTGTAACTTTGGGGCTCTAGCTTCAGTTTATACCATTGCGCCAGGCTTTACCGAGATCTCCAAGTTACCAAAGTGGATCGGGGAAGCAGTTCACGAGACTTAGGCCAATAATCCACATTTGGCCAGAGAAGACGTTTTGGAGCTTTATTTTATCAGTGCAGCGCCGGAGCCAGCAAAGAAGGGATTCAATGAAGCCTTTCATTTTATCAAGCTAAGGAGGCCGGATGGGAACGCTTTGAAATATATCAAGGCTACCTCGCCGGAGGACGCGCCGGTAATAGTGGGGGCAATTTCCGAAGATGATGCCTCTACGAGACGAGTATGGGGATTATGGGTTTGTCTAACGGAAATTGACAAAGTCAAATACCCATTCAAGTTCTTCCAGAATTCAGCGAATGGATCATTCCTCCTGAATTCTATGACAGGAGCTACAACGAGCTTTGTCGAGACTCTTTTCGAAACAAAGAGAAGAGTTCTCTGGGAAAACAAGATTTCGGTAAGTAAAGACACATACCGGAAACTTTGCAACATGGCGCATGTCGGTCGATGGATTGACCGGATCTGTCAAGCATGCCCAGAGCAAAAGGAGCCCGAGTTCGGAAAAGGCTTCCGACCCAAACCGGACCGACAAGAAAATTCAGTTGGAAAGGACAAGAAGCCAGCTGGTTTCAAAAAAGCACGGGGACCACGCAACATGTGAAAGGATTCCCGACACCACGAGCTGGCTGAGCCATATGGGACCAGCAATAAAAGAAGGATGGTGGACACAAACCCCACTAATCTACAATAATAGAAGGAAGATGTGAATAAAAGACACATCTTTTATCAACAAGTTTTGGAGTCCGGATTTGAGATCCGAAAATCTGATCTATAATAGAGAGCATTTGAGGAAGTAGAGGACATCGAAAATTCTCTTCTATTTTCTCATAGTCAAATAAAATTCAGAGAGAGAGTGAGAAAAATAAATATTGTCTATAATAATAAGTTTATGTATTCACGAGTGCAAGCCTTCTCCATGAGAGGCTAAACGGTTATCTCCTCCCAAAAGGAGGTTACTGATGTAATAATATTTTCTTCTAATTCTTAATAAAATAAAGGCTTTCGCTTCCACTCATGTTCAGTACTTTAAATTTATCTTTATAATCAAAGTAGCTCGTACGCTTTGGGTAAGAAACGAACCAAGGCTGCGCTGATCGGTTTCTGAAGGAGTTGGATAACTTGTAGCTCAGCTTCCTCAAAAGGAAGTTAGGCGGTGAGGAACCGTCTGTAAAACGAGCTAGGAGCGGTGATTTTCCAGCTGGTGGCGTCGCAAACCATCTCACCCGGGACTGACTCGGTCAAAAAGAGGTATGAGAATTATAGAGACATTTTAATTTACGGAAGTATGATGGGCCTGATATGGTCGTAATGGACTATTTCCATTTTTGAAAGATGACACAAAAAATAAAATAAAATAAAATAAAATAACATAAAAATAAAAATAAAATATATATATATATATAAATATATAATAATAATAATAATTTTAATAAATAAATAAAGAAAGAAAAAGAAACTATGGGGAGAAAGTGTAAATTAGGACTTTATAATGGGTTCTCCGCTTTAAAAAGGCATTCTTCTCATTAAGGGCAATAAGGACGATGTAGGAGGGTCTGTTTGGGAAGAAAGAAGCCCCTTTGACATCGCTTTATCTGCAAATAATTCTCGATGTGAAAACACAGAGTCAGGGGGCTGATCTTTGAATAGGAAAAATTTACTAAAATTCTCTAAACAATTCCCTAAGAACCTCCCTGCGTGTAGCCGCACTCATATAATAAACCAGCGCGAGTGGTATGCACACTACTAATATATGATATACTGCATGATAATGCGTGATAGAGTGCTAAGTATATCAAAAGAGTAAAATATAAACGAGTACGAAAACAAGGGCTTTATATCTATTTATTTATTATTATTTTAACTTATATGGGCTAGTATTCCATTTAACGGTATATAACATTACACTAATCTAAAACCAGCACTGTAGGATAAAAGGCTTCAAGTTGTATAACTTGTTTAAATTTATTGTAACTATATCTATGATCGTAGCAATATAATCAACAAAAGTATCACTGTAATATACTATAACCAACAATAAAGATGAAAAGTACATCAAGAACGTACATTACAAAAAATTGGCGCATGGTGACGGCCAAAACACCGTCAGCATATGTTGATGGTTTTTGATAAAAAAGAAATTGTTAACGGGCAAAAGCTGTCAGCAATCTAATATTTTTTTTAGGAGACGAGTTTGATGATGGGCCCAGTTGCTGACGGGCCAATGTCCGTCAGCAAAAAAAAAATATACTGACAAGTCCCTGTCTGTCAACAATATTAAAAGAAAAAAAAGGATGCTAACGGGTGTCGTGCTCGTTAGCAAATATGAATTAAAATCCAACCCCCATCTTTCTTTTTACTCGCAGAAACAGAAAGAAAAAAAAAACGGAGAGACACCCACCACCCTCAGCCCCAGCCTGCCGCCCGCCAGCACGAGAAGAGGAACACCACCATCAGCCGAACGGACGAAGAGGAGAGGAGAGAACAACAGACAACAACGCCCGCCACCATCCACCACCACCGCGACGCTACCACTACCACTGCGACCATCGGTCAAAACACAAGGTTTTTTTTTTTTTGTTTAATTTTTTAATTAATTGTTTATATATATAATTGTGAATTTATTTAAAAAAAATATTGACTATTGTTGAGATTAATTAGCAAATAATTCAAGAAATTAGGTTTGAATTGTAATTGTTTAGATTTTTGTATTTGATTAAAAAAATTTGGGTTAGTTTAGGGTTTAATTTAGAATATTTTGAAAAATTAGGGTTGAATTGTAATTATTTAGATATTTGGGTTCATTTTCAAAAATTAGGAATAGTTTGGGATTTTTTTATCAATTAATATAAAATTTATGGATGAATTATAAATACTTATATATATGAGGTTGATTTCAAAAATATTGATTATTAATGGGTTTAGTTGGAAATAAATTCAAGAAACTATGGTTGAGTTGTAATTATTTAGATATTTGGGTTTGATTTTGAAAACTATGGTTAGTTTAGAGTTTAATTTAGAATATTTCAAAAAATTAGGTTGAATTATAATTATTTAGATATTTGGGTTTATTTTCAAATATTATGAATAGTTTGAGATTTATTTATCAATTAATTTAAAATTTAGGGTTGAATTATAAATATTTATATATTTGGGATGATTTAAAATATATTAATTATTATTTGGTTTAATTGGAAATAAATTCAATAAACTATAATTGAATTGTAATTATTTAGATATTTGAGTTCGTTTTCAAAAACTAGGGTTAGTTTAAGGTTTAAATTTGAATATTTTGAGAAATTAGGGTTTAATAATAATTATTTAGATATTTGAGTTTGACTTTGAGAATTAGGGTTAGTTTAGGGTTTAATTATCAATTAATCAAGAGTTAGGGTTGAATTGTAAATATTTCATATTGAAAAGTTTTAGAATATTTGTGGTGGTGGTTTTAATATACCGTGGTGATCGGCAAGTTGTTTTTAATTAATATTTATGTTATGATATACATGTTGTAATTGGTTGGTGTTGTGATTTGTTGGGGTTGACGTCGGCGTGGTGTGGTGTAAGGTGCCGGCCGGGAGGTTTCGTCCCTCTAATAACGGATTTTTTTTCTTCAAAATGTGATGGTGGTTTTAAAAAGTGCGTGGTGGGGGTTTTCAAATGTCGTAGTGATCGGCAAGTGAATATTTTGTTTAATTTATATTTATGTTATATGATCTATGATTAATATATATATATATATATATATATATATATATATATATATATATGTGTGTGTGTGTGTGTGTGTGTGTGTGTGTGTGTGTGTGTGTGTGTGTGTGTGTGTGTTGTATATGTCGGTGAAGATGTGGTTTACGATGTCAATCGGGAGGTTTCGTCATAATTTAGATGTTATGCACATCGAGAAAAATGTGTTTGATAATATTTTCAACACGGTTATGAATGTCAAGGGAAAGACAAATGATACTTCTAAATCCAGGGATGAACTGAACGAATATTTTTTTCGTCCCAACCTACAACAAGACGCAGTAGGAAAGTATCCTAAAACTTGTTACACATTGGATAAGACATCAAAAGTTGCCTTGTGCGAGTGGGTAAAAGTTCTTCAATTTCCATATGGATATGCATCAAATCTTGGGCGTTGCATTGATATGAAGGGATTGAGATTGTTTGGGATGAATAATCACGACTGTCATGTGTTCATGCAAAGGTTGATACCAATTGCCTTTCGAGAACTGCTTCCACATCCTGTGTGGAAGGCCCTCACAGAGGTGAGTTTGTTTTTCAAGAACCTCAGCTGCATAGTGGTTGTGACTGATGATATGAGTCATTTATAGCGTGATATTCCTCTAATTTTGTGTCAACTTGAAGATCTTTCCGCCTAGTTTTCTCGACTACATGGAGCATTTTCCAGTTCACTTAGCATAAGAGGCGAGAATTGCAGATCCAGTGCAATATATGTTGATGTATCCATTTGAGATTCATTCACAAACTGAAGGACAACCTGAAGAACAAGGCGAGCGTTGAGGGCCCGATATTAAATGCATATCTTATCAAAGAGGCGTCAACTTTCACTCAATATTATTTTGAAGATCACGTCTTAACGAAAAGGACAAATTTACCTTGTAATGATGATGGAAAAAATGGTGAAGATAATGACGACGACATTCCTTCAATGTTTAAAAAATATGGTGAAACGTTCGCAGCATCGAGAAAAAAATTCTTGAGCAAAGAAGAATTCGATGCAGTAAGAAATTACGTTTTACTGAGCTGTGAAGAAGTTCAAGATTTTATCAGGTTTGAAATTCCATTATTTATAATTTTCTAACAAAATATTAATTATATAATGAATTAAGATAATTTTAAATTTTATTTATATGTAGTGTCTTCATGGAGGTTGTAAAACAGTCTCAACCAAACATTACAGATGGTGGACTGAACAAAAAATCTGAAAGTGAATTTACCAATTGGTTTGAGAGATATGTGATTTCTTCTAAAATAATTATATACAGTTATGACATATATATGCAATTTAAATCGATATCTTAAAAAATAATATGTTTATTACTTTTCATCGTTATAGGCACAAGATCCCTTTAAACCGACAAGTATATTATGAGTCTAGCATTAGGTCCATCACGATTTGCGACTACATATCATGGTGTAAGATAAATGGATGCAAATATCACACAGTTGCATACGAATCAAATAGATCAACTTCGAGCACTGACGTCTGTATAAAAGGACAAACTATGGGGATGATGAGTATGGTTACTATGGTCGTCTCATAGAAGATGTTAGACTCGACTATATTGGCTTACCTTACAAGAGCACACTCATGTTCAATTGTGAGTGATTTGATCCAAATCCTGCAGGCACTAAGGTTCATCTTCAATATAATCTTGTCCATGTCAATTAAGCGTAGATTCAATCTCTATGATCCATTTTTACTTGCTGCCAAACCTGTTCAAGTTTACTACTGCCTGTATCTGAGTTTGAAATGAGATAAGCTGGATTAGTTGGCAACGTGTAAAATTAAAGCGAGATCGACAATAGATTTTATCGAGCATATGAGGCCTAATCATACCTTTCAAGCGGAGCAGATAGAAATGCACAATTCAATACAATTGGAGGATGGATATTTCTAATTAAATGTCGACCTTATTATTAATGAGTCGAATGAACTTGTCGATGAGGCAGAGGAGGAGACAGAATACGAGTTTCTAACCGATGATGAAGATACGGACAAAGATGTGTTTGATGATAACCTAGAGGGGAATTTTTTTTGCCCCCCAATGTATGCAGTTTTTTACCTATTGCCCCCCGAAGTATTTTTTTTTGTTCCACTTTGCCCCCTGATGTACAATAATTTTTGACGTTACCCCCTAAACTTTATTTCTGAAGTAATATTCCTTTTAGATTCTATCGATGGGCAGTTGGGGGCAAAGTGCAAGAATCTTATAGTTTTGAGGGTAAAGTGCAAAAAATTTAAAGTTTGGGGGACAAAGTGCAAAAATCTTATAATTTGAATGACAAATTAAAATAATATTAATATTGAGTTTTTATGTAAAAGTACTATTCTTATTAAATAAATAGAATATATATATATATCCACCACTGTTATTAAGTGTGTTAACTATTAGTGCTGATGCGTCAGATGGAGAGCATTCCGAGGAATAGGTGGCTAAATGTGGTGTCTCCAAAGCTGAGGTGTCGTGTTGTGGTTGATTTTGGTCTATTTTGGGACGAGGCCAAAATTTTGAGGGGGTATAAATAACAACTTTTTTTCTATTTTTGTAAATATTAAAAAACTAGGGTTCATCATCCGCTCTCCATTTTTTTCTTTTCTGCATTCAGCTGTCGACCTTCAGAAATCCAATCAGTTCTAATTTTATGGATATGTTTTCAGGTATGCAATCAGTTCTTAAAAAAGAATACATTTTAAGTTATTATAGAAAATAGATCGTACAAAGAAGATCCCTTGTTTCAATCAATTTTCTTATTCAGATCGGTCTCCTCTTTCGTCAATCTAATTTTTTTCTTTTTAGAAGAGGCCGATATCCTCTTCAAATCAGTACGCCTTGGCCAAAGATTCCGAAATCAATTTACACGTTTATTGATTCTCCAAAGCCGGATTATTCTTTCTTAATTTACTTTCTTGATGAGTTGTAAAAATCAATTTTTTTAATCTGTTTTTTTTCAGATCTATTAATTGATTATTTTTCGGAAGGGTTTTCTCCCTTTTCAATTATTTTCAATTCCGTCGAACAAATCATCAAAAATCATTTAACGCAGTTTTTTTTTCTTGCAAACCCCTCAATCGAAGATTTCTCCTTCGGCGATCTTAATCCCTACTACTGCAAACCCATCGCTTTTTTTGAATATATGGTCGAAACTATCTAGCGAGTTTTGTTTGAAATCTATATTCGGGATTCTAAGATTTGACTTTTGATTTATACTTTTGAAGATCTTTTTTTGATTACCTGCAAATAAAGATTTATCAATTGGTTAAGCTTATTATTAGATCTAGGTTGTTTGATAGCATGGTCTTTCAAGCATATCACAATGAAGTTTATGCAGTACTTTATGCAGATTCTGAGACTCTTAGTGATGGTGGATGGAACCGTACTTAGATAGGTGATCCTGACATTGCAAGATATGGAGAGGAGCAGGTTAATGAACTTAATTGGTTGTCAGATTTTGATTTTCATGTTAAACGTAAATGCCTGGATGCGTATTTATATTTTTTCCTTTCATATAGGTTTAATTTCCTTAAAGTTGAAAATGAACTTCTATTTTTAATTGATATTTTTATTAACGAATATTTATCTCCTTCTCCTCTATTTGCTTTTTTTCCTTACTGAGTATTTAGTGATAATTGATTAAGGATTTTGACTTGCCGAGTTTGGTGGCATATATATTTTTTCCCATTGAAGTTTGAGGTTTTTATTTGAATCTATGATGGGATTTTATTTGGGTAAATGTATTATAAAATGTGATATATATATATATATTATTTGTAAATCATATAGACAAATTTAATTGCCCTGTTTCCATTTCTGAATTTTCTGCAGTTATTTTTTGTTCATATGTTCGTTTCATTTGAAATAAATTATTGTTTTTATTTTTGTTTTTCTCAAATTATGACACTTTTTGTATAATAAATTGGTTTCAAAATGACAGATTACAGTTCTTTTGTTTTCATTCGCTAATATTTCTGTTTTTTCTTTTGTAATTTTTACAAGCCTTGGTTCTCGAACTAACCACACAATTATAATTCACAAGAATGATCAATCCAAACAAGGTACCTCTCCGATTTAATTTGGGTACTTGGATTATAATCTATGATATAGATATTGTTTGTTAATCAGATAGACAAAATTAATTATGTCTTGGTTTTTTATTATTGAGTTTCCTGCAGTTGTTTACGTTGGGAAGAAGAGGGGGCCAAAATCATCTGAGAAAAAGTGAGAAACCTTAGTTTTCTTAATTGTTCTGTTGTAGTGTTGCTAGCTACGAGATTAATCTATGGTTTGGAAATTTGATTGTTTAGAACATATTTACTGTATTATGTTGCATATAATTGAGTTGAATTATACTCAAGATTTGCCAGTTATCAGTTTCAACAGTTTGAATTCAACTATTATTTAGAAACCAAAATACGTGGGAAGATTGAAGTCATAATATTATCGCTTGGTTTACTCTTTTTACGTTGATGATCTCTCTCAGGTTTATTCTGCTTTCTTGAGCTGTAATATGGTATTTGAATTGATTATCTAAAGGGTTCTGGTGAATTACCCACTTTTGATTGAATATGGTATTTGAGTTCCTTCCTTCTGCTCTCTTAGTTTCTTTGTATTTTAAGTTTTGTCTTACATGTTGACTTTTAAAATAATGAAAGGTAGTGTTGATATTCTCACTCATTTTTTTCTTCAAATAATGACATATCAACTGAGATTTGGGGTTATTCTAATGGTTCTAAAAACCGGACCGGACCGGCCGGTTCGACCGGTTCAATCGGGAACCGGTCACCACACCAGTCCGATTTTCATGTGAAAACCGGAGGACTCAAAAATCGGTCATGAACCGGTTGTACCGGTGAACCTGTGACAGGTTCAACCATTTTTTTTGTGTTTTTTTGGGTTTTTTTGGTTTTTCTTTTTTTTTTGCTTTCTTATTTTTTTATTAAATAAAAATTGATGGGGGTCTTATTTTTTTTTTATTTCTAGTACAAATAAATATAAATTATGATGGTTAATTTTATTTCATATTGATGTTGTTGGACTTGGAGTGATGATTTAAGAATTGAACTATTTTATTTGATTTCTCTTCATTATCTTTAACTCAACTACATTTTTCTATGTTTTATTGTGGTTGATGAACTCATATTTATTCATATGGACTCTTTGAATTAAATTTTAAAATATTTTATAATCATATTTTTTATTAAATTAATTTATTCTATTTATTTATAACATATTTAATAGTAGTATACATATATACATACTTATATATATATATATATATATATATATAAAACCGGTCCGACCACGGTCTGACCTGTGAACCACTGAACCTATAGATTTACCGGTTCGATGACCAGTCTGGTTTTCAGAACAATGGTTATTCTGTGCATAGACAAGTCTCTACCCCTATCAGAAGTATCGAAGAAATAAGTGAATTATATAAATTCTCTCTATTTTTTTTCTTTTTGAATTGTCTTCCCCGATTCCTCGTTAGAGCCCCCCCTTGGCCTGATACTTCCCCAACAGGTTTTTTAAGATTCTCAAAAAATGGGAGTGGAGTTTTTGGATGATTCCCCAACTGGTATGCAGGTTGTATTCTATAAAATTTTAAGATTTTATTTCTTAAATTTATTAAATAATTATATAAATTAATTAATAGTTTAGTATATATTTCATGTTTTGAAGATTAAAAAATCATAAAGTTATAGAGTAAATTTGAATTTTATAAATGTAATGGAAGAAATATTCAAAAACTTTAAATAATTATTTAAAATATAAAACATAAAAATATATAAGTAATTGTAAATTCACATAAGTAAAATATAAAGACTTAAAGTAATATTGAAATTAATCACACTTTAGATTTTTATATAATATAAAGTATTTTGAGATTTATTTTATAATTTTTTCTAAGATTTATGTTGATAATTTTGTTTTAAAATATACTGATTAATAATGCATGACTAAATAATTACTTTTATATTTATTTAACTCGCTTCATGATTTCTTTAACTTGTATTGTTATTCTATATATCTTTAAAAAATTAAATTTATTAAATAATTATATAAGTTTAAATATTATCTATAATATAATTTTTATGATTTTAATTTTTGATATTTATTTAGTAGCATATTATTTTATTTATTTTTTTCCCTACAAAAGTCCTCCATTAGTTTTTCGGAATGACCACTTCTTTTTTGGGAAAATATATTTTATTTTTTTATTTGGTAGTTTTTTTATTGTATATTATTTTATGATATTTCAAGTTTTGTCTTTTTCATAGAATATTTATTTAAAAGTTAATCACACATTATTATATTTTTATAGAATCATAATATTATAGAATATTTATTTACATTTATTTAACTTATTTTATAAATTAAGGACTTCAATTATTATTCTATAATATTCTTAAGTTTCTTTTATTTTAAAGATTTATTAAACAATTATATTATTTCAACAATAGAACAATTTTTATGATTTTAAATTTTGATAATTGTATAATATTATATTATAATATTATATAAACAAAATAAAAACCAATAGTATTATAAATTAAATAGAAAGTTCTTAAAAGAGTTTAAATTAGCTAATAAATTCTAAAATTGAATTATGGTAAATTATTAAATAAGTTTAAGAAACAATATATCATAAAATATTTTAAAACCACACAAAACTATATCTCTATTAGGTCATCACTCAGTTAAGGATCAGTTTTTTTTTTTTAATTTTAAGTATTTTATAAAATATTTTTTGAATTAAGTTTTAATTAAATATAATATTATTGATTTCAATTTTTTATTGTTTATTTTTTCATTTTCAGTTTAAAATATATCAATAACTTTCTAGAATTAGTTTTTATATATTTAAATAATATAATCTATAATAATTAACAATTTACATAATAATTTCTTTAATATTTAAATTTTTCAAAATTTTAAAATAAGTGTTTAGAATTTATCTATAGTTCAATAATATTTTTAATTAGTTTCAAGATATTTGCTGATAATATTGGAAATGTACAAATTCAGAAATAAAATATATATAATATTACTAAATTTAGAATAGTTATTTAATAAACTTGAAGATTAAGTAAGTATTTTTAATTCATGAAAAATACAAAACAACAATTTTTTTTGAATATTATATAAAATTATGGAAAATAAATTAAAAACTTTAAAGAATATTTAAAATAAAATATAAAATTAATATAATACTGAAGAAAATAATAAAATTACATTAGTAAAATATAGCTTATAATATTTCGAAGTTAATCACAATATTTTTTTATCTTATTTCAAATTATTTTATAAAATTACATAAGTAAAATATATTTCTATTTTTAAATATATTATTATTATTCATGATTGAATAGTTATTTAACCTAAATTATAAAATAAAAAATACTTATATTGTTATTTTTTTTTTCATTTTTATTTAATAATTGTATAAACTTAAAAATATTGTGTTATAAATTCTTTATGATTTTTAAGTTTTGAGTTTTATTTAGTATTATATTATAKATTTTATATTTTGCTTTTTATTTATTATTTATTTATTTTTTGCGTGTTATAATTTATTATATAGTTATTTAGAGTTTTTTCTATATATTTATAAAAATATTATGTGATAGTTTTGATTTATAAAAGGTTAAGAGTAATTGTGATCATATAAGAATATAATTATTGATAAATCTATAAAATGAAAAAATTTATTAAAATCAATAATTATCTAGAATAAAATATAAATCTAAATGATACTTTATTATATATTTTCTGATTTGAATATTACAAAAAAGCAAATTTGAAACTTTTCCATATATATTCAATTTAATTTATAAATTAAGGACTTCAATTATTATTCTATATATTCTTAAGTTTTTTTATTTTTAAAATTAGTTAAATAATTATATTATTTGAAATATAGTTTATTATATTATAATATTTTATAAACAAAATATAAATCAATAGTATTATAAACTAACTAGAAAATTCTTAGAAGAAGTTAAATTAACTAATAAATACTAAAACTGAATTCTAGGAAATGATTAAGTAAATCTAAGAATATATATATATTCTTAGATTTACTTAATCATTTCCTAGAATTCAGTTTTAGTATTTATTATATCATTAAATTATATATATATATATATATATATATACATATATATATATA
>BMAC01000021.1:1208160-1219174 GCA_014905375.1 Phtheirospermum japonicum
AAAATCTCTAGCACAAGGCCAAGAATTTGCTATACACCTTGAAATAAGCAGATAATACCATCTCATCATATCCTCTGGTCCAAGAATAAATGATTCCTTTGAAATAATCACTTACACCCCATTTCTACACACAACCAACTTCTGAGGTTAAGCCATTAACACCTTGCACCCCGACTGAGTTCAAAAGCCGCATCACCTCGTCGCCCATCTGCTGAACTTCCGATGGCGATAAAATTCTAATGCATTTTAGACACCCAACAAATTCCCTGAAAAAAGACAAATGTACCCTTTGAGTAGGTGGAATTTATAATTTTTTTTTTTTAAATGTCAACGGATGGATATTGATAATTTTAAAAGATAATATTTTTTGTAATTAGACTACACATATGAGAGGGTATTTTGGTAATTAACCTAATATATATAACCTAATGTAATTATATACACACATCAATAACTTGATTAAAGAACTTACTCCCAGGGATCACCCCCAACAAGAAGAACATCATTCTCGAAATCCACGTAGACGAGGTTCCAACCAGAGCTCAAGTCATTGAGAAGGCCCTCGAGGCCAAACATACGCTCGATTTTAGAACGTAATTCGTCATAATTTCCGAAGCCCGAGACGTTGATCGACCTGCCGACCGATGAAGCCTTTTGAATCTGTCAAAAAATATTCCATCAGATCAGAAATATCAAGAATTATAACATAAGAGCGAATAATATTGTAGATGTAAAAGTACAGCTACAAAAATGACCCTTGAAGTTTCACCTAATTACAAAAAAAAAAAGCAATTATCTTTTATAATTTCAAACTTACAAAACACACCCCATAGATTTTTGTAATTTTGAAAGTTAGCTGTTTTTATTGTAATTATATTAAACTCAAGGTTATTTTTGTAATTAAATTCGGTAAAAATCAATACCTTAGTATAAGTCCAGAACCTCGGAGTCACTTGCTGCCACGAGCCATGTTGCAAAATCGCATTATTCTCCTCAAAATCCACATTGCTGGAAGAGGCCCCACCCGAGTTGTCCGCATATTCTTGCAACGAGAAATTCTGGGAATCAGCTAAACTAGCCGACGTAATCTGAGACTGCACGTCTTGGTTCGAGCAGAAATTACCCACCAGATTCTGAAAATCGGCATTCTTTAAATTACAGATATTGTCAAAAACCATGCTTGAAACCGAAGGGTCGATCACCGTGCTCACTGTTACTAGCGTCGAGATTCAGACAGCTGTATATGTCACCGCAAGATGGCAGCTTGTTCTCGATTTGGAATGCAATTGACATCGACAAACTCTGTCGAACTACACTGAACCCAATATTTTATCTGTTCACAAACTACAGACCGGACCTCGTTCCTCGGACCAAATTTGGTGTGAGTCTGTCCTCAGTCCATTTCTGTAGTGGCCCGAATCAGCTTCTGAAGCTCACTGCTCCAGTCCACTCCAAAAGGACTGAAAGCTGCAGTCCGAATTAGAAGCAATCAGGCATGACTTAAGATTTTTTACTACAATTATAACTCATAAATTTAGTTGTTAAAAATTCAAAGCATTAAATAATATGTCCACAGATGCAAAAAATTAGTCGATATCAATATACGAAAATAATGATGTACTACATTGTCACCAATATCCATAAGTTCGTTAACAAATTCTCCAGACCCGGATTTTATCTCAAATAGACACATCAAGTTGAAAGCTGGTCGTACATACGACCATGATGTGCGAACTTAGCCATCGTACATTGAAGTCCTAGCCTAGCTTTTGTAGCACCCTCAATATCAGCATATTCCAAGTTCTAAAATCCTAATGGTCTCGMCTTTTGCTGCCATAACATAACTAAAGAAGGTCGCTAAAGTCTGCCAGAAAAAAAAGAAGACGTAAAGAGGAATTAATTAATAAGAAAAGGTGAACAGCATGATTGACAATTAATTCGAGTCTACTCTTGAAGTTCTAAAATCCTAAAGAAGACGAGTTCACTTGTATGGGCTTTATTTATATTTTATTTATATAGAGAAAAGGAACAGATTACCTGTTCATTAGCAGAGGGGGGAAGTCCACCAACATAGACTCGTCGAGCATGTCTTGTAGCCTGAGATGAAAACTTTTGAGGAATAATACTTACATTGTAAACAAAAGACGTGAAGGCTATCTATAAATACATGAATACAAATCAATATATATAGATTGAATCATCGTTTTACAAGATAAATAAACAAATAAATAAGAAAAAAGGGTCCAAACCTTTATGACTTCTTGGAAAAGTGCCCAAGATCAGCAAATATTGCTTTGGAACCTAGAAATTATTATTTCAAAATCACATTTTTGATCATCCTCATAATTAATAAATAAATAAACAAGATAAATAAAGCAACTTTTTTACTCACCTGTTATGCAGAGCAAAATTCCTCCCAAGGACATCCAACCTTGCCGTTTGATTTTCTTAAGAAATTTGTAAATGTAATACGGTGATAGAGCTTTATACACATGTGGGTTACAGTAGAAAATATTGTACAGACCGATTGCAGAGATGCACAAAAGCCATGTTATAACTTATTTGTGGATTACATCTGTTAATAACCTCTTTCCACTATCAAACAGAATAACAAGAAAAATAAGGGAAAACATGAATGCTCGTTGTAATAACAAGTGTCAACTACGGGGAACAGAAAATAACAAAACATTGAGCCAATTACATAATTCATACCAACTGTCGCCAAAAATGTAAAAGCAGGTTCATAAATAATCTTCTAATGATAGAAGTATATAAAATTGAGTATGAAAATGGAACCAAACCCATAGAAGAAATATGGTATCACCTTAAAAAAATGAGTTCTATCACCTGGCCTGCACCACTCTGTAGTTAAGGATAACATCCTCGGGTTTTTTCCATATGTACGCCCGCACAGTTGCTAAGCTCATGTCTGGACCTAATACCTGAACAATAATAATCACAACAAATGTTTGAGACATAATTCAGAACTGTTTTTTGTAGCACGAAACAAAATAGTGTTTAGGTAGGAAAAGTTCAATATACTAACATTGAACCTTGTACATGTGAAATATAGAATTTATAAAAATATATAAATTTTTAACCTAGGCTTTAGGATGGATTTCAAATCCACAAACAATGAGCTAAGATTGCAGAGGGTTTTGAAATCAACTGATTTGAGTTTTTAGTTAGCCAAATTACAAATAGATCAAGCAAACTTGCCTGATTATTGCAAAGAATTTCGATACTAGGCTTGAGTTTTTGCCAAGTTTTTGGCCCGGAACGAAGCAAACCATCTCCAGGAACCAGATGAGGAACTTGACCTCCAGGCATACTTGGAGCAAAAGTCCCATCGGCATTGGTACTGTCCACTGTCTTATCAAGAACCATCTTTTCCACAACATAATTGACAACCTTTAAAAAAATATAAAAAGGTAAAGATGAGGCCACAAAATATCTAATTGAGATAATAGTTTAAAAAATCAATTTTAACTCTTTTTAATTCTCTAGATCTTTCAAAAGAAATAAAATTGAAATGCTGATTATCTTCTTCGAGCACCCCTTTTTCAAATAAAGTTATTGGAATCACATTCGAGAGAATAAGTCGAATTTCAGCAATTAAATGCAAGGTTGATCAATTAAACCCAAATATTTGATTGTCAACTTTATTGATCCTAGTGAGCTTAAAAAAGTCGGTGTCTTTCCCTCTTCAATTGAAAAATGGAAAAGAAAAAAAAAAAAGAATCTTTGAAATTATTAAAAGTGAGCCTTAATCTACCCAGTGGAAATTCTTAGTTTATGTATTCTTAAAATGCGAGGAGCACTGAGTTTTCCTTGTGTCAGGATCTGAACAGTAGAACCTTCACACGGTTGCAAATAGAAGCTACATCTGCAGTAGACAAAGTTTACATATCAGGACATAATTAACTTAATAAAAATGGCTCGAAATATACTTGGTGTTTTCCCTGGGAGGCAGGCGATTATTCAACACACAATCGAGAACCCACCATGGGAAGTCTTTCTCATCTTCAGTTCTGTCTAGGTCGGTAATTTTCTTTCTCCACGGGCTTCCCTGAGAGCCCTCAGTAACAATGGATACTGCTGTAAATTCAAACGGTTGATACACTGCCGAATCATTTTCCAAATGACCATCTCCTTCTAGTCAGGAGGTTCATATATTTCCAAATCTAAAACACAATAATCTAATGATAGAAGTATATAGTACTGGAACTGCAACAATTGAAAACTTAAAATCATAAAGAAGCTTGTCAGGTAAAAGAAAAGGATAATTAGGGATAATTACTTGGGTGCGCCGCCAATCAAGCTAGCCTGCTTAAATTCAAGCTCGTTACTCGCGGCCCCAAAACACAAGAGAAGAATAAAAAGCAATATTAAATATTTATAACAAAAATCAAATTTCAACATAGAATAAAACTCAATTTAAGATTATTATTTATAGCTAGGAACCCTATTCTTCATGCCATTATCCCAAGAACTTGAAAACCTAACCAAGCATTCACAACTCTACCATTCCCAATCCTTACAAGCACAGTCATAACACAAATCAAATATAATCCAAACCCTAGAAAAGTATGACTAAATTAATTTAATAAACACATTACACAATTAGTCAGTTCCATTAACTAACTGGAGACCAAATTTAACCATGAAGCAAACAAAATTAAGTAAAAAAAGTCAAATCCACTATTGCAGACATAGAATATAACTGTAAATGTTGACAGTTTCCAGTGACTGCAGAATTACCAGTTTATTTAAGCCTCGAAGGACACTAGCAAGTTGTGCTACATCAGTAATGGCAGTTTTACTCTTCTTGAAAGATGCAACAACAGGAAGTGGCACTGCATAACAGGATGGTGGAGAAACAATTAAGAAGACAACAATAATAATAGWAAGTGTTTACCATACACACAATTGAGAAAATCTCATCAATTTTTTATATTTTTTGAAATGCTACATGAATTGTTACCAATGAGATTATATCACAAGTGTAATACACTAACACCATATTTCTCATACTTTCAGATATATTCTCGACGTTTCTATTTTTCTTCAAGTCACGGAGTTTGGATCCATTACTAAGCTATTTACATTCGGTTATACCAGCTAAGATTTTATTTATTTATTTATTTATTTATTGAAAAGAATGACCAGTGTTTAGGGCCTAAGGGAACAAAAAATTGATCACCAGGTACATAACTCCAAAACTAGCATCCAGTTCATTATGTACTAAAACTTTGAACCTGCAGGTTACTTAAAATCAAAATCCATCCAGTTACCTGCTTGCTTATTTTTATTTTCGTCGCACAACATCAGAAGGAAAAGGAATAAGGAATAAAATTTGGATTTTTGACTCAGAACTATTTCCAAATTGCTCTTTCTTTTTGTCTCATAACTAGTGCCTCACACAAAATTATGGAAATCAAGCCTCGATATGTCACGAAACTTAGATGTTTTTTGTCTTCAATTTATCGACAAAACACTGAGCCATGCTTAGCACAACCACTATCATTTACAGATTTAAGGCCAAGATCAGACTCCAAAACTTTGCTTTAATGAATGATAAAACAGAACGGAATCTGTATTTACACCCATTGTTGCCTACTTATACAATTTCATTATTTTTAGCCCTACAGGAACGCTTTACTAAAATCACAATATTCTCAGGCCACTATTTTTAGCAATTAAATCTAGTAGAATTACATGAAACACATGCCTCATTAAACGGACATCACCCAAACCTAACATAAGATCGAACATCCAATAGAAGAAAATAATGATTTGAGAAATCTCACCATATCCTTCAGGATCTCTACTCATGAACCTAAATAACTGATCAGTCGTAGCAAGATTGATATCACTGAAATATAACTCAACCTGCTGAGGATAAACAAAAATATAGTTACCAACAGAAAGAACAAAAGCTTGAGGAAACAAACCCAGTGAAGTATTGCGATAAAATGCAAAACTAAAATTGAACACATAAGAAGATCAAGGAAATAGATGACATGTCCGGAAAGATATGGGACATAATCATGCTCCTTTCTAAGAAGCCAAAAAAGTACCAAAAACAAATTATAATCGCAGTAATGAAGAAAACTCAATTACCTAAACCTAACCCTAAACCAATTAGGGTTCTAATCGGGGATGGGAGAAAGAAGGAAAAGTTTCTCCGGGTGGCTTATTGAAATAGTTTCACCTTTTCTTAATTCTGGCTATTCCTATTTATAATTTCTCCGGGCGGCATCGCTGAGGGAGTCGGGGTGGGCGAAGGAGGAGCGGTGGAGGAGCTCCAGCCAGGGGCGGTGCTGGGAGAGGCCATGGCGGATGGTGGAGGTGAGGCGGGAGAGGAAGTCGCGGGAAGCGGGGGTGGCTTTCGGCGGCTGGAATTCCTAATCGGCATTGCTGATTTGGAGAGAGAGAGAGTATTGGAGCGGGCGGGTTTTGGATTTTGGTTAAGACAAAGTGTGAAAATATTTCATTTACTCGCGCCGAAATTGTGAAAATATTTTAAATTGGTAAAGAATTCTCAGATCGGTATTATTAAAAATACCATTCTGGATTTTTTTATTTTTTAGAAAGACATTCAAGAATGATTTTTTAATACCGTTCTGGATTGACGAACATTCCACAACGGTAATTACAATACCGTTCTGGATTGTAATTTGGTTTTTTAGATATACTTTCCAGAACGGTTATTGTAAAACCATTCTCGAATGTTCGTCAATCTAGAACGGTAATTACAATACCGTTCTGAAATGTATACTTTCTAAAACGGTATTTTAATACCTTTATGGATTAACGCTCATTACGGAACGATTTTGCAATTACCATTTTGAAAAGTATACTTTCGAGAATGGTATTGTAAAACTGTTCTGGAAAGTCGTCATTCTAGAACGGTATTTTAAAATACCGTTATAGAAAGTGGTATCCAGAACAGTTTTAAAAATACTTTTTTGTCATTTCAAGAATGCAGTTTCTGTACTAGTGAAAAACAATTTGATGATGTGTACTTAGATTTAAAATACATATTTTTTAGCCTACTGCTGAATTTGATTGTAACTATTCAACTGCTATTTTATCTATATTTGTATTGATGATAAACTTATTTTGCATTATACACTCATGTGAAACATATTATAATTTTATTATTGTCTATTAGTTTCGGTACTTGCTCAATTCAATTAGTTACTGCTAATTTATTTTGGTCATATTACTACGTTGTTTGTGTTTAATGTGATTATTACATGTGAATCAAGTTTGATTATGAGGGTGGTGTGTGTTAATTATATTGGTAATTTGAGTTGGTGTTATTGCTTCTTATATTGTTCTTTGCGTTGAATGGTGCATGCACTAATTATGTGGTGCACTCTGAACCAATTCAGAAGAATATATGTTGATGTTTGTTGATTTAGTAATGATTATTCTCAATAACAATTATTAACTTTAATGTTATTTATTGTGAGTATATAAGAAAGCATCTCTTTATTGATATCTGCATAGGTTTGGCAGAGAAAGAGCACAAAGTGGCTGACAGAGTCTAGCACAGTTAGCGTGCAAAAAAGGCAAACAACAAGTAACGGTGAGGGTTCCAGTGGTAAGGACGCATATCATTATACTTCCGAATAGACGCTCAGTCAAGCTACTGCTGATGAAGACTTCATATATCCTCATTTACTTTCTGGATGTATTTAAAAACATCACCCATCCAATATTGGGGTCCAGTGGTGCAGTTAAGAACATTGAAAACATTGCAGGTGATATAGACGAACAAGCGACTGGTCATGCGGAGGCTTGAATTTATTTGTTTAGAGAAGCAGTATTCATTTTTCTGAATGTATGTTTCTATTTAGTACGAACTACTTYTATTGTGCATGCATTGCACCTATAGAATATGGATGTGTATTTTAGCTATGGAAATAATTGGTATACATAATTTATTACTTATTAGTGCTTAGTGTACTTCTTACCATTGGGGTTCTTACTTAATAGTATGATGTCACTACTAGAAAAAACGCAATTGGAACAGGGCAATAGGCATAAGTTGTTACTAACAATCGATGGCAAAAATCGCGCGTGGTCTTTTTTATAATTAAAAAAAGTTATAGGCATCGATTGTTTTCCAGAAATCGATGCCTATAGTTAAGCTGAGTTTTTTTGTAATAAATGAAAGTTATATTCATTGATTTTCTAAAACAATCGATACCTATATAGTGCGGGAAAAATTAATAGCATAGGTTATTAAAAACAACCAATGCAAATAATGATAAAAAAAAATCCAAAAATTTTCATTAGAATACATGAGTATTGGTTTTGGCTAAACAACATATGCTTATAACAGAGCACGAGCATCGTTTCCTTATTTCAAATTGGGATATTGCCTGAATTAAGAATTACGCTCCACAACTCCAACGAAATCATCATCGTCATCCTTCATCCGTCTTAAAAGGTTAGTTTCATTTACTTCTCTAAATTCTCTAATTTTTGGATCAGTGAGTCTAATTCGCAAAATACCCTAATTCCCGGTCGATCCGAGCTCCAGTTCCCAAATACGCTAATTTCCCAATCAATTTCGTGTTACATTCCCAATCTCCCGATAAATCTCGATTTCCAGTTCTCTAATCACCCTCAATCTCCGTTCCTGCTCAGGTGTGTTGCTAACTTCTCAAGATTTTGGCCACCGCTGGGAGGGTTCGCATGCCGGCGAACAACCGGGTGCACAGCAGCGCCGCCTTGCAGACCCACGGCATATGGCAGAGCGCGATCGGGTACGATCCCTACGCACCGAACAAAGAGGAGAAGAGGAGAAAACCTCCTCAGAAGAGCTCTTCCACCCCCGAAGAGCCCGAGCCGGAGAACGCCTACTCTAGTTTTCAAGGCCTGCTCGCCCTTATATTGTCTGCATTTTTATGGGAAGGTTGTGGACTGTCGTGTGTGTGGAGACCCAAGATCTGTTCTTCGTTTCGCTTTTGTTGAGTTCACTGATGAGGGTAATCTTTACAAATGCCTATTGATTTTTTTTTTTTGTTTAGTTTCACGTGTGTGTTTATCAAAGTCATTTCATCCTAAAATACTATAGTCCACGGTTTCGCAGAGGCTGCTCGTGCTACATTAAGTCTGTCTGGTACAGCGCTTGGATACTACCCTGTGAAGGTGACGCCATCCAAGACGGCCATTGCACCTGTTAACCCTACATTTTTGCCTCAGGTGCATTTACTTGCCGAGCTTTGTGGTTCTTTTGCATTTTCACTTGTTAGAGTTCAGACTAGACTCATTCACATTCTTGTACATTTTTTATAACAGACTCTGGATGAACGAGAGATGTGCTCAAGAACAGTTTATGTTACTAATATTGACAAGAAGGTATTGACTCGATCCATGTGACATGAAAGAAGAAATATTTCGAAACTCTGGAATGTGGTATCATTTGTTCTGTTTTCCTCAGGTTTCTCAAGCAGATGTGAAATTCTTTTTCCAAAGTGTTTGTGGAGAGGTTTGTGATTTTCACCAAATTCCTTTTTATAGCTTTCATTGTGTTGTGTGAAGGTTTGTCGCTTAAGGCTGCTTGGAGATCATTACCATACTTCACGAATCGGTTTTATGGAATTCGCACAGGTAGAACCTTCTTTTATCGTTTATATTTTTTAGGTTCTATGTCATTCATTAGCAGTCAGAATCTCATATTGTTTCCTGATTTGTGCTCTTGCTTTGTGCAAGCCTATGTTAGGACACACACAAGTCTTCTTATTGGCGTTTTGTTGGTCTTAAAGCTTAAGATTATTGAGGTCATAAATCTTAAAATAAAAAATAAAAAAATAAAATATTTTCATTCATCAAAACAAAATGAAGCTCTTTTAATTTATAACTGTAGGATACTTGGTTTATTAAGAATTTATGTAAAACTAGAGTTGCTAGCTGTTAGTTTGGTTACTTCAGTGGAAGAAATGTATCCATCACTTGATTTTCAAAAACTTGTAGAGCAAATGAAGTGAGACTTGCGTAAAAGCTGCTGCTTAAGAGTGTATATTTCACAACAATCAATAGTCAGGAAGGCTAAGGCTAGATGGAAAATATAGAATCAGCGGATGTTGTATTACATGAAATATAAATTCCACCCCCCCGCCCCCCCCCCGATGTATGCGGTTTTTTACACATTGTCCCCAGAAGTATTTTTTATTCTACTTTGGCCCCTGATGTACAATATTTTTCGACGTATCCCCCTAAACTTTAGTTCTGGCAGAATATTCCTTCTATATTCCATCGACGGGCAGCAGGGGGCAAAGTGCAAGAATCTTATAGTTTGGAGGGTAAAGTGCAAACAATCTTAGAGTTTGGGGGGCAAATTAAAATATTATAAATATTGGGGTTTTGTCTTAAAAATTTATATTTGAAAAAGATATAGAATTCACCACACACATACAAAGTTGTCAATAAAATTCCATTTAAAAAAACCATAAATTCCAATTAATATTTATAATTTTCTTAATATAAAATTTGTCAATACATCTTTTATATTATTAAATATGAAATACAGGACTAAGTATTATGTAAAATATTAGGCTAAATAACATAATAATATATTATTATGTATTATGATTGAACAAAATAAAATAAAGGTGTATTTCATATATGCATTTATAATATTATGATAGGAAAAATAAAATTATCATTCGATATTATTATTTGTATAAAAAGTATGATTAAATATTATATTAATCACGAGTAGATTGTTATATAAGATAGTATCACCCATATTTACATAGAGAAAAAGTGCAAAAAACGGCTTTAATATTTGCGTCCAAGTGCAATTATAATTATATTATAAGATAATTTTTTAATAATATCTTTTTAACTATATTACTAATTACTATGGTATCATTTCACGATTATATATATATATATATATATATATATATATATATATATATATATATATATATATAATCTATATCTTTTAATAAGATAATTTTTTAATAATATCTTTTTAACTATATTACAA
>BMAC01000021.1:1219199-1239547 GCA_014905375.1 Phtheirospermum japonicum
ATTAAAAAGATGGATGGATGTAAATGCACGTGGGGTGGGAGGCATGGTACCGTGAAGGCACCGTAGTCATTTCCTATAATAGATCTAAAAGATGTTAAGGTTCAACAACTAAATATCTCAACATATTGTGGTAATAAATCTTGAAGTTTAGCACTCATCAACAAAAGATCCAGCATATACTTACCCGTCTGCAGGAACATTTGTGATATTCAACTTTACAGGATTAAGGGGATGTGTAACTGTCACCCAGAAGCTTCATAATAAAAGAAAACCACACCACCAGTTATCAAAAGGTTATCTGAATTTAATCCCAGCACAGAAGACACTTGGGTCACATAAGAGTCTTAAGACACTATAGGAGAACAACATCTTATGATTTACATAGAATGATAAATAAAAAAAATAGACTATTTGCAATTAAACACAGAACATATTCATATAAGTGCCAATTAACCAGATCCTAGATATGACAGATGTTCGATAAAAAAAAAAAAAAAAAAACTTAACTCCCTGTTTAAACACCAAATGCCATTTACTAAGCGCTATTCAGAACCCTAAAACAACAGAACGCTTAAGAAAGTTTGAAACGGAAGCAGCTTACCAAAGCCAAACGTCCTTTCTATATAAGTCACTAATCCTTTGGATGAACAAAATATAAATTAAGCAGTCAACATTACTGCACACAAGACAGAAATACATACACCAACAAGACGAAAAAGAAAAGCAAATTTGGAGTAATTTCCGAAAGGTTACTGATCCTACAAATCATTAAAAGTGAGTCAAAAAAGAAGAAAATTATACATATATAAAACTAAAAAATTACTCTTGAGGTTTGAATTTATGCATATATGTCTTGCAAAACTATAAATACTCCCTTAAGGTATTACAAACACACCTTCAAATTTTACATTTTCGAATGAAAGGTGCAATTTGTATAATAGAAACGAACATCAAAAGGGTATTTGTAATTTAAAAGATAGCTAGTTTTTTTCCTTTAATTAGACCAAACTTCAAGGGTTTATAATGAACTTTCTAAGCATTCCCCCACAAATTACTAAGAATGAGGCTATTAACGAACACCAAATTTATGAATCCTAGATCAGAAACCCAAATATTACTTAATCTCCAATACCAAACTATTTATAGAAGATTATCCAATTCTTTTCCCTAACCTAGATAGTGAAAGCGTCAGTTCAGTTTAATTATAAAACTGATACATACATATATAGTTTGGAATTATATTAATTCATTTATCCCGATTTAGTTGTGCTTAAATTTTAATAATTTTTTATATGAGAGGTAGAGGTCGTGGACGTTTTTCTCTAGGCCCATCTTCAAGCCATGCTTCTCTTGGTTCATCATCATCGTTGAAGTGTTAGTTTTTAGTGGTGTAAAAGGAAGTTCATGGTTAGTATTATCAGAATTCGATTGATTGTTGAGATCAATGGGTTTTTAGCTTGTGGAGTTAAAAGGGAAACGAAAATAAATGAAAAATTACAAAAATAAATGAAGATTTATGATGAACTATGAAACAGTAAAGCAAGTATTTCGGATGCCTCGTGCGTATGCCATATTGGAATTGCAAGCAATAATCAAAATAAGAAACAAAAAGCAAAGAATTAACAAAGTACAAGCAAGAAAATCTAAGGTACAACTATGCATGCATGATCATAAAGTTTAAATAATGCAAATTAATGAAAATCAAAAGTACCAATAGAAAGGGCAATAAAAGTTGACGTGAAAGTTAAAAACTTTTCGAAAAATAACTAGAAACGAAAAGTAGATCTAGGATTCAACATAGAACCATGCATGAAAATAAAAACCAAAATAAAGCATATGAAACATTTAAAATAAAAACGATCAAGGACCCGATCTATAATCAAGTGTGTCACTCACCTAGATTCCATAATCCAAATCACAAATCTAACAATAAATCAAAGAGTTAAGGCAAAATGCATAAATTGAAGAATAAGCTTGAAATTGAAGAAAAATGAAGAAAATAATGAAAAACTTACAGGAATTAAGAAGGAGAAACAAAACTCTTGAATGAAATTACAATCCAAAATAAAATCCAAGGGATGACTTGAATTCTTCTTGAGCTTACAAACCCAAGGAAAAGCTTGAAATTAAATCTAAGAACTAGTGAGAGAAATTAAATCCCAAACCCATGAAAGAGTTGGGAGGAGAGAGGATGCCTTTGTTGGGGAAAGATGTGGGGTTTATATTGAGGGTTGCAGGGGAAAAATCGTAAAAAATGCTAAAAATCCGTTCGATACAGTCGATCGACTGCATGTCGGTCGACTGCCTTACAGTTGAAATGGGCCAGCCTCTTTTGTTCAGTCGATTTAGGTTGTTCTCAGTCGATCGACTGGCATGTCAGTCGATCAGTTGACATGGCAGTTGACTCGGGCTGCTTTCGGCTCGGTTTTCTCATTTTCCACTCCAGAACGTCTACCGGTTGTCATTTCTTGCTCGTGTTATGTTCTTTTGCATGTCTTTACTTATCTTTTCCATAACGAGTCGACCGGAATGCCATAAGCGTGCACGGGTCCCGCTTGGTCATTAAAAAATGTGCAAATCAGCTATCATTCTAGAATTTTGTGGCTTTTGAAGCTTGCCCTTGGCGTAGATTTTGGCACGGATTTTGCACGAGTCTAATTCATTAAGCCACCTACGAAATAAAAATTTGAACTTAAAACCCAAGAATCACACAAACATCACCAATATCGTATACATAAGGCTCAAAATAATAAAATAAGGAAAAAAAAACTAACAACCTAACGAAACTCGACTCAAAATTACTATAAACAACATTAAACTCTAATTAAAAACACAAGAAGAATACCACAATTACATGCAAAACAACCACCCCACACTTATCGGTTTGTTCGTCCTCCAACAACGAAAAGAATCGAGAATGTACATGCAATGAACATTATGTAAAAAGAAAAATACTTGTGCTTATCCTTATTAGAATGATAAAAGTATCAACGTAAACTCGTTATCGCCAATCATTGCTCGTATTACTCTTTCTAAAATGAAAACAAAATTGATGACTTCCTCACAAATAGAATTTCGAGGGTGTTCGCTCAATTCACTCAAGTGTTTGTTTTATACGGGACGTGTATACGCTCAAGTCGGACAATGCATGCACCTTGTCAAGATTTCACTTAGTAACTCAAAATCACCCATTGTACATGACCAAACAAAAATCTAAAGTGGTCTTTATTTCGGTTGTAATGTGGGCTCTTTGGTAAGGTATGGAATATTTGGATATAGTGGCTAACACGCGATCAAACGTGATCAATAACACACAAAATCCTAATTTCTAAAGTCTGAAGCTTATAATCGCTTCACCCTTCCCAATTACCAAACTTTCATTCAAGACCCTTTTGTACATTCACACACTTTTCTTACTTTAATCTCGCAATACTTAGAAGCTTTTTGAATTCGCTTCTCTTTACTAAACTTAGCCTTTTTGAACATTAGGCTTTTCACTTAAACACACGCTTTATCACTTTTCGTGATTTGTGTTAGAGTTTATTTGTTGTTCTCCCCCTTTTTTATTATATATATATTTTCTTTTTTTTAATATATATATAAGAGACTCAAAACCCAAAATTGATTTCCCACACATTCCTAGTCAACTAACAACGTACACTCTCGCCTCACAATTTATGAAGATATAAGAGCTAAAATTGAGCTCTCCTAACAAAAAACAAGACATGGACTTAAGGGGGCTCATTTGGGATATTTAAGTAGATTATATATTTGGATATGGCCGGAATAAGGGTGATATAGTGCCTCGGGGTCATTTCCAAATTCAATCATGTACGAGCAAACCAAACCTCCTCAATGCAATTTCCATAAAAATGCAAGCAAAATCGATAATTCATACAAGACTACTCACTAGTTTGCATTGGGTTTTGGAGACAGAATCAAAAGAGCTTTTAGAGCTTTGCAATCTCTTCACGAGTAAATGTTGAGTATATATATATATATATAGGCGGATTTTGGACGAAGAACAAAAATTCAACTCCTCACACAAGAGGGTATACACATGTAAGAACCCGACAAGTAAACTATTCAAACTTTAAAGCATGAAGATTGCTCAACAATGTAATAAACACACACAAGACACAAAAATGACTCAACCATATAAATGCACAATTAGTAAGCGTCACTTCGCTAAGGCTCGAGTTAAGAAAGACAAATCATGCTTTGTAAAACTCGGACCCTGTATCAAACTACCCACCCCACACTTAGACCATGCAATGCCTTTATTGCATTTTAATGAAAATCAAGTAAAAGGAGGGTAAGATAGAAGCTTTCTTAACCGAGCGAGTTTGAGTCGAGCTCGGTGGGGTCCACTTAAGCATCCAAGCAATCCAAGTGAAAACTCAGCATGGCTTGTTTCTCCCAGCTTCATGAAAGCTACCAACTTACCAAATCGACCAAAGTTGGAGTCGGAAAACAACATACTATAAAAGAAAACCACACAAAATCAAAACAAAAAAAAATATGCACATGAGTCAAAACAAAACAAAACAAAACCGAGGGCTAAAAAGAACCAAAAGACAACAAATTTTTTTTAAAATTTTTCAATTTTTTGAATGTTTTTTGGATTTTTATATAATAAGAAAGTTAAAAAGAAAGAAATGTAAAAATAAAAGAAATAAATGAAAAGAACATGGGTTGCCTCCAAAGAAGATCTTGTTTTACGTCATTAGCTTGACGAAATCCCTTCTTGATCATGGTGGAAAGAGAGAACCGTGACGAGAAGGTTTGATCCGATGGCCGTTGACTTGAAATCGTTCTTGCGTTTTAGGGCCGATTAAGGTCACCGCCTCACTCGGATTAACTTCTTCAATTGCATAGGGCCCCATCCACTTAGATTTCAACTTGTTGGGATATAATGCCAAACCGGAGTTATAAAGCAAGATGAGCATACCGACTTCAAGTTCTTTTGGGACTATCCTCTCGTCATGGATTTGTTGCATCATTTCCTTGCAGATACGAGCATTTTCATATCGAACGTTTTGAAACTCGTCTAAATCCCCCACTCGCAACATTCTCTCTAGCCCAACCTCCTTCAAATCCATATTCTCGGCTTCTATCGCCCAAAAAGCTTCATGCTCAAACTCAACCAGTTTGCTCTCCTCTTCTTCCAAATAGTCATACTTGGGGTGAGATGGGAGAGACTTATGCTCGGTCTTGTGCCTCCTCTTGACCTCATTAGGGATTAATTCGAGTAATTCAACGATCTCCTCAAGATAATCTCCAAGCTTTTCAATGGGTTTTATTTCCAACCTATCATCAATAATCTCCACCTTCCCCCCCCCCCCCCCCCCCCTAAAATCTCGTCGTTGCCCTCAACGACACATARAKARRCTTTCTCACACAATCCTTTGGCACATTGGATTACAATTTAATCATCATTATGAACAACGGCCTCATTTCCCTCACAAAAACCTTCAATACAAACTCTCAGGTCAAACTCCTCCTCATTGCTCTCGTCCTTCATATAAACTTGGTCATCCAACTTTTGAATCACGTCAATATGTAAGAAATCCGCATAAAAAATTCTCGATGGAATAGATGACAAGTTAGATATAGAAAACATGACCGATTCACCAGCTACGGAAAAGGTAAGATTTTTCTTCCCAACGACTATCAAACATTGAGTTGTAGCCATGAACGGGCGGCCTAGCAAGATAGTGTATTCGTCTCCATCATTCTTCACCATGCCAACATCCAACACCACGAAATCTACCGGAACCACAATCCCCCCCGACTTGTACAAGAACATCCTTGACCACTCCCCCCTTTAGGTGTCTAATTGATCGATCGGCCAATTGAAGAAAATGCGTGTCTCTTGTAAAAGAGGAAGTTCTAATTATTCGTATATCGAGAATGACATCAAATTAACACTCGCCCCGGAATCAAGCATGCCATTAGTGACTTTTCCATTCCCGAGTGTGATATTAATGCAAATCGAGCCGGGATCCGCCTTCTTAAGAGCCAAGAGAGAAGGGTCACAAATCGCACTTGACTCCTTAGATGGATAAACTATCTCATTCATAGCGCTCTCAAGATTTTTGGAAGAAAGCTCCTTGAAGAACTTAGAGTAAGCGGGCAAATTCCGTATGATGTCTAATACGTCGGACAATAAATCATGGAGCTTTTAAAACTGTTCATCCTTCGTAGCAATTTGTAGATGGGATGGATAGAGCATGGGGGTCTTAGAAGTTGGTGCCTTGTAGGGAGTCAAAAACTTGTGTAGGCCATTGGAAAGTTCCTTTGCCAAAGTGGGACCCACGTGATTAGAATCGGGAAGAGTAAGAACACTCGGGATAGAAACCACCTCCTCCTCCGATGGTGGGACAACCTTATTATCAACCACCCCACCACTTCCAAGGACCGTGACCGCATGAGCTTGCGAAGGTTGGCTTGGCAATATTCCTTTCTCATTTGCTTGTTTTAGCATATTCACGTCGCTTGTTAATTTCCCCATCTTAGTGTTTAATCCATTTATCGTAACCTCAAGAGCATTGAACCTAGCATCGAACGAAGCCAACATAACGAAAATACTTGCATTTGTTGTATAATAGCCAAGAGATTCGGATCGGAAGGTGGAGTAGGAGAATTTTCCAGAATAGGTGGACGAGACAGACCCACATGAGGATTAACTCCCGCATTTGTATTAGCATAGATAAAATTTTGATGCATACGGTTGGTATGATGATAGGGAGGATTGTAATTTGGCGGATGAGCAAAAGACAGTTTAGCAACACCGGGTCCCGCTTGATACCCTTGAACTCTACATACTTCCTCCGATTGAGCCATCGACATATAGAAAGAGGGATTTGAAGGACAATACAAGGTATCATGACCAATTATTCCACACGATGCACACGGGGGATTCAGGCTTGGGCCAGATAACTTAGAAATTTGGTCCTCCATAGGCGCCAATTTCTTTTCCAACTCAAGCTCCCTAGGGGAAGAAGCTTCACTCACTTCATTGGCATTAGAATACATCGCTCTAGAAGATTTGTTGAGAATTTTTAGCTAGAGTGGTGAAAATCTTGTGAATCACTTGAGGAGGTTGATCTTTCATATTACCCCCGCCGACGTGTCCACCATATATTGGAAATGTGGGTCCAACGCCTCATAGAAAGTTTGAATTAATAGCTCCTTTGTCATACGGTGATGTAGACAACTCGTGAGAAGATCTTAGAAACGAGCCCAAGCGGAGTTAAACGGCTCATTCTCCATTTTTTTAAACGAGATAATCTTGATCCTCAACTCGACCGTCTTTTCATCGTAATAATAATGATCCAAGAATATCGCCGAAAGCTCGTCCCAAGTACGAATTGAGTTGGAAGGAATACCCATGAACCACGGCAATGCTTTATCTTGAAGAGCATATAAAAAACATCGGAGTTGAAGATGCTCTAAACTCATCATGTTCGGACGATGGAAACTCAAGACTTGCCATAAAAATTGCCGAAGGAATTGGAGAGGATCCTCTTAACAAACCCATGAAATATCAGAAGCCGAGAAAAATCAAGTGATCATATATCAATAGCCATAACCTCGTGAGGAAGGGATACGCACGATGAAATATTCGCCCCCACAAAGGCTTTGCTAACTTCTCTCATAGAGAAGACGGGAGGGGCATTTTGAGCATTGAGGCTCATACCTCCAAACAAAGCAAATGGATTGGGAGTGCCCTCGTGAACATTATTGTCATCACCTCCTTAACCCGGACCACCACCATTACCGTTAAAATTTCCATTCGGAGCATGATTGAGATTATAAGCATGAGGAACTCCATACGGTCCGGGATTCGGATTTTGGCCACCAATATCCCATTCGGACCAACAAAGCTTCCATTATACATATTCGGAAACGGATTGGAAGAACCATAACCTCCATATGGACCATTCATACCCATGAAGCTGCTATACCCAACATAGTTTGCACCATGCCCTCCCATGTTGGGTGACCATTGCCGTTAACACCATTGGAAACATGGTTTGTACCATGCCCTCCCACCTTGCCAAAACTGCTACCATTCATCCCATTTCAGACATGGTTTGCACCATGCCCTCCCATGTTGGGAATGTAACCCCCATTGCCATAAGTGCTGGAAATGAAAGCATTAGGAGAGTTAGGAGGGGGTGCGGTACCTTGGTGTAGGCCCATGGCGTGTCCATGAGTGGTATAACCACTCCCTTGATTTCCTAAATCATAATTGGGTGGGCTCGTTGGATTGGAACTTGAAGGCTCGGGCTTATCACTTGGTGTGGGTAGCTCGACAAGAATGGGCTCGGGGTTAATAGAGATTTGAGGGTCAACCCATGGAGATTTCTTGTTGGGATTGGGAAATGGGCCGGTATTCGGAAGATTATTCGCCGTATCGTGAGTAGTAGCCAATGAGTGTCTTAAACGCCTTAATCGCTCGGGGTTCAAAATGTAAGGAGCCAAATCGTTCCCAAGGGTTCGACGAACTTGAATTCACTCAATAAAAACGTCAAATACAAAAGAAAGCTAAAAACACAAAGAAACTACAAGCTCATCAAAAACCTTAACCAAGACGAGTCGCAACGGCGCCATTTTGAAGTGTTAGTTTTTAGTGGTGTAAAAGGAGGTTCATGGCTTGGTATTATCGGAATTCGATTGATTGTTGAGATCAATGGTTTTTAGCTTGTGGAGTTAAAAAGAAATGAAAATAAATAGAAAATTACAAAAATAAACGAAGAGCTATGATGAACCATGAAAAGTAAAGCAAGTATTTCGGATGCCTCGTGCGTATTCCATATTGAAATTGCAATCAATAATCACAATAAGAAATAACTAGGAATGAAAGCACCAATAGAAAGAGCAATAAAAGTTCACATGAAAGTTAAAAACTTTTCAAAAAATAACTAGGAATGAAGAGTAGATCTAGGATTCAACATAAAACCATGCATGAAAATAAAAATTAAAATAAAGCATATGAAACATTTAAAATAAAATGATCAAGGACTCGATCTATAATCAAGGTGTGTCACTCACCTAGATTCCATAAACCAAATCAAAAATATAACAATAAATTTAAGAGCTCAGGCAAAATGCATAAATTGAAGAACAAGCTTGAAATTGAAGAACAAGGAAGAAAATAATGAAAAACTTACTTGAATTAAGAAGGAGAAACAAAAATCTTGAATGAAATTACAATCCAAAATAAAATCCAAGTATTGACTTGAACTCTTCTTGAGCTTACAAACCCAAGGAAAGGCTTGAAATTAAATCTAAGAACTAGAGAAAGAAATTAAATCCCAAACCCGTGCAAGAGTTGGGAGGAGAGAGAATGCCTTTGTTAGGGAAAGATGCGGGGTTTATATAGAGGATCGTAGGGGAAAAACTATCAAAAATTCCAAAAATCCCTACGATTCAGTCGATCAGCAGCGATGCAGTTGATCGACGGGTTGGCAGTTGATTGACTACCTTACTGTTGAAATGGGTCAGACTCTGTTGTTCAGTCGATTTGGGCTGTTCTCAGTCGATCGACTGGCATGTCAGTCGATCGGTTGACATGGCAGTAGATTCGTGCTGCTTTCAGCTCGGTATTCTCATTTTCCACTCCAGAACGTTCGCCGATCATTGTTTCTTGCTTGTGCTATGTTCCTTTGCATGTCTTTACTTATCTTTGTCATAGCGAGTCGACTGGAATGCCATAAGCGTGCGCGGGTCCCGCTTGGTCATTAAAAACGTGCAAATTAGCTATCATTCCAGAGTGTTGTGGCTTTTGGAGCTTGCCCTTGGCGTAGATTTTGGCACGAATTTTACACGAGTCTAATTCATTAAGCCACCTATTAAATAAGAATTTTGAACTTAAAAACCCAAGAATCACACAAACATCACCAATATCGTATACATAAGTCTTAAAACAATAAAATAAGAAAACAACCTAACAACCTAATGAAACTCGACTCAAAACTACTATAAACAACATTAAACTATAATTAAAAATACAAGAAAAATACCACAATTACATGCAAAACAATCGTCTCATCGTCACTTAGAGGATGAAGACGATGATATGATTGGCTTATCAGTAGGGACTCCGCCTACCATTCTAGCCACCCCGTCTGATGCTAGTACATCGAGAGGCCTCATTCCACAACGTCTTGGTATGATCGAGGTCTATGTCGTCCACTCGAGTCAAGTAACTTCAATTTAACTTTTATTGCTAATAAATTCTTTATTTTAATATATTGTTCTAATAAACTCTATATTTTACTAGGTTACGGGGGTCATTCGCCGGAGTTACCTGTGATTCTTTGGCTGATCCACGAGACTCGTGTACACCCCGATGGGTGGAAGTACGAGCATATTCCCCAGTCTCATTGTCAGTTGTGGTGGCCCGAGTCTTTGGTAATTAAATAATATTATTTTCGAAAGTTTTTATATATTATGATTTTTAAAATCAATTTTTTTTGTTTTGCAGAGGCGCTGTTATTAGGACCCAAGTGTATATTTTGAGGAGGTCGTACAACGTAACTTCTACATTTCTATGGCCCACTCGTGGCGCATCCGTCTCCATGAGTGGAAGGAAAAGTGGAGAACGAATGGGAGGGTTCCCGAGAAAATGAGCGTCGACGACCTTCATTTTTTTTCTTGTTGTTGATTATCGAGAAAATGAGGGAATGAAAATTTTGGAAAGAAATTATTACTGCTTGAGTTACGCGATACATTTTTCTCTCCTTCATTCCATTACTATTATACCCTTTGTACATAGCTATGAATTATAAAATTTTATGAATTCACAAATCAGCCTTAGGGGGTGTATTCATTTAGGACTTTTAAAGACATTTTTGTGAAAGTAAAAGTATAAGGAGAAGACATAAAAGAGAGACGAAGGAGACAATAGAAATTAGGGTTCTCTTATTTATCAAAGACTCCCTTTATATAGGGTATCAATTACATGTTTCAATAATACATAAAGATAATAAATACCAAAACTTTCCCTTATCAGTTACTTATTGATGAAGGCACACTAATTGTGTTTTTCCTTCAACACTCCCCCTTGTGCCAAATCAAAGGGTGAAATGGTGTTTTATTGTTGTCTCGTTAAAACCTTGCCAAGTAACAAAACCCAATGGGAAAAATAAAGCTTGGTCTAAGGAACAAGAGTACAACACACCTATGTTGAGACTCCCCATAAAGTCTACACCTCTCTCTGATATGTACATCTATCAAGAGAACTTTGAAAGTCTCCACTTCCTCAATTTACTTGATTCTTGAGAAAGTGCATAGTTATTAGTTGTAGAAGAGTTGTGGTGATATTACTCGTATTATCACATTTTCTTCAGTGATAGAGTTCAAGCCACTATCATCAGATATATGAATGATCATAACATTTATCATAGATACTCACAAACTACTACATGTATTATAATGATCTCTTTACATGGATCAAATGAGTAACCAACATCAACGATACTATTTGGTGTTTCAAAATAGGAAGTAAACTCAACATTTTATATAGGGATTACAAGTCCATTTGCAGTCCCAATTATATTTATGAATGGGAAAAACAAACTCGCGTCAATGGTTTCTTTTAGGTATCAAAGTACATTTTGATTCCATTCCAGTGACACTGCGCTTTCTTGAGTTAAATCAAGATAATAATTTTGAGAAACTAATATTTGGTCAAGTGTATTAGTAATGGTACAATAATGCGCATATTGTACGTAGGTAGAGAATTTTAGCTCCCAACAGTTCTTCGTCATTCCATTGACGAAATTGATATTTCCTTATATCTTCACTTTGACCAATCATAGGAGTGCTAACATATTGCACTTATCCATATTTAATTGCATGATCATCTTATGGATATATGCAAACTGTAGAATTTAGTATTCCACAAACTCAGTTTTAGTTTAAAGCCTTAACATAACCGAGTTTTCCCATGGTTCATTATCTCAAATTAAAATTTCAAATAACTAGCGATATCTCTATTTCATTAAGAGTGTATATTATGTTCCTTTCATCGACATATATAATTATAATAGCAAGTTTGAAACTTATTTTCTTTATAAATATGCAAGGGCATAGATTATTTTTTCCCAATAAAGTAGTCACTTAGACGGTTATACCACATCCGTCTGGATTGTTTAAATCCATAAAGTGAGTGTTTTAATTTAATTGCAAATTCACTCCGTGACTTAGAGTCACTTGCCTTGGCAATGAAGGGCCAACCAACAGGCACTTTCGTATATATATATCTCTAAATCACGATCCCCATAGATATAATGTAACCACAGGTATAAGCTGCATTCTCAGTTCTTTGGAAGATATTTCCATCAACTCATATAAACTCATATTGTACATTGATATTTCTTTATTCTCTGGAATCATATTAAACATCGGAGCGTCCTCCAGTAATGATTCATGGACATAAGTATAATCAGAGATAATCTCATGAGATTCATTATCTTCATTGATGATTAATTGAATTTGTGTCATACGTGCCCTCTTATTCCTCGGGCGAGTATTGATCGAACCAAGTGACCTCCCCCTGTTCCTTTTGGGAGTCACGACCAAAACCACACCTCCACTAAGTATGGTTGCAATGTCTTAATCTGAGACATTGTTCCCTTTATGGGGTCTTTAACCTTGCAGACACATTTGCAGCTGGTATATATATGATCTCGTCACTTTAGAAATTGAGTCTTCTGTACTTTGAAGATCAATTGTTCACTTTACTTTACTTTCACGTTACATTGTGAAATGCGGGGATCATAATGAGACATGGTATGAAACTATTCCTATCGTTCCAATAGAAAATACTTTTCTTATCTCCCCCTAACGACGGGAAGACTGTCTCATTAGAGTGACAAATTCGCTAATTTGGCGATAAAGAGATCGTCTTACAAAGGTTTAAAATAGTGGATGATGTTGGAGATTCATATCTAACAAAAATACTTAATCGTCTTTAGAAACCCATATGAATGCATTGTGGGGGCACAATAGGCACATATACTACTTAATCAAATATGCGTAGATATGAATTATCAGGCTTATATCCAGTTACCAACTAGTACGCAAAATATTTGGTTAGCAGGGGTTCATAAACGAATAAGTAAGAGTTGCGTGCAATATTGCATAACCCTGTGCAGAGACAAATATATGAGTGCGCATGAATATTGTCTTAGTCACCATCTATATTCCTTTTGACGGTGTCTTCTTTGAGACCTTATTGTATATGCACATTAGGGTACAAGATCCAGTACATCGACCTTTATTAGACATCAAGTACTTTTGATGTAATCTCTCTAGCATTATGAGTTTGGGTGCTTTATAAGGGTGGTGAGTCCTCAATCATATTAAATGTGCTAGAAGTTTTGCAAATGCAATATTTTTATGGACAATACGTGATGAAGTATCGACCAAAACTATAAAATACTTGAATGATCCGTATTTTGAATGGTCATGTCCACATGTATCACCAATTATCAATTATAAGAATAAAGTATTATACTTTGTATCTTTAGCAAATGCAGGTCTCAATCATACACTTTTGCTAATGAACAAGTTTTGAAAATAACGAGTGATGTGTCTTTGAGATATGAATGTATGTAGTGCTCCTAGTACTTTAGAATGCACTAGCTGTAATTGAACAGCATTAGTTCGACACTATACTTTGCATCAAATTTCTATCTCATTTTGTATTTCACTCATAATAAAAGATGTCCATATTAGTTTCTTATAATATGGACCATCATATCACGATGACCAAAGAACCCATGTCAGTCTTGTCAAAAATTGAATGAGTCAGTGTCCAAAAGTTCTTTGTTGGTCATATCTTATGATTTAATAATGAAAAAGTAGTAAAGTAAAATTACTAGATTGACTCTAAAACGTGCTTTCTTCCACATAAATTAAAAGTATAGTTCCATTCTCATAATGTACTTATTAATGATAATCATCAACATTAATATCATCAAACTTAACAAGGTTCATTCGCTCTTGGTCCATAATGAGCTTTTATTACTTTAATCAATGTACCACCAGACCTCAAGACTTTGTCATATATAAATATCAATTAAGTGAATAATTGTCTATTCCTCGACAAATTCTTGCATTCCTCCAGAGATGAATGAAATAATTTTCATTCTAATATTTTACATTATTTACTAGATATGTTACATTATATCTAATCATTTTCTCATGAACCTTGTATGTGAATGTGTGGTAAATAAACTCAAGTACATTCAATACTTTAGAATGAAATACAAAATTTACCAATAAGCCAAAAATAATAATTAATTTAAATCAGGCCACATCACATAAATCTAACTCAAAATAAACTTTAAAACCAAATACAATATTCTAATATGAATGATTGATCATACTTTCACAAGTTATTTGTTAAGTAAGAAACAAACAAATTTCATCAATCAAAATAGAGGATATCCATTGACCAATCAAGGTTATTGGGGGAACCTCCATGACTTCTACCATGACCAATAAATATCACGAACTCTTACATATCTTACCTTGTGGTTCATTCTTCCCACATATGTAGGGATCAACATGTCTCTTTCCCTTTACTTTGAGGTTATTTCCACTATTTATATCGATCCTAGTTAGCCTCAAGAAATTTCTTTATTCGGAGGTCTAACATTGGTATTATGAAAAATAATGTCATGTCTCTTAACGAGTCACTATCATAATTAATATTATACAAGTACATCAGTATGTTTTCTCAAGTGGAAAAAATAGAGTGAGATCATATCTCTCAATTTATTATTGTCATTTAAAGTGACTTTTTTCCACATATGGTAAGACATATTTTTAGTCGCAACATATCAAAGTCATTGACCCTTTTTAGAAAGTAAACCAATTTCTTTTCACTAAATTCTTAGGCTTGGAAGTAGTGTCTCATAAAATTCTCAAAATACTCATTTAGAGTACATCCAGAATTTATTGAGATTCTGAAACTACATATACTTCCAATATAAGATTTGGGGTCAATATGAATTCTCAAGTTCATAAGAGAATTGACTTTGACTAAGTTTGACAATTCTTTATCAGTTAAGAGTTGGTGGATGGTATAATAGTGGAATTGTAGTTCTTCTAGTTTACACATTAAACCAGTGATGGTAGTACTCAATTTCTTTTGAGTATATTGAATTGTATTTAGATAGAGTTAGTTCAATCAATTTCTTTAGATAATTAATTTGAAGAATATCTCCTTCTTTGATATTATGTGAATATACTTTGTCATAATACTTATTTATACAATTCCTTATCGTTCATAAACTTTCATTATCATAAAAATATGCGAATGTACAATCAATAATACATATATTGAAAGTAGCTTATAAAATCCGCTTGAAGAGAATTACCAACATACACATGATCTATCAATTCATGGAGAATTACCAACGTACATGAATCTATCAACTCATCGAAAATCACGATTAACTAAATATATTGGCACAATCATGATCAATCCCTCATCTAATCATGTAAATAACTTTATTTACGATTTCTTAGAAATCATCTAAAACCATATAAAAATATATTATGTACTCTATGAATATCATTAAAGTATTACAAAATTTCATGTTTGGCAATATTGCACATAACATCACATGCATATAATCATAGATAACATATATACATATACATGCACAATAATACATACCATTCCATATATACATATTGCCAAATATTTATTAGTTGCATTTAATAAATAATAGGGTAATTCAAGTTACCTTGGAGGAAAGATACGATTCTTTCCTAATTTTGTTTTTAGGTTTCGGATCATACAAAGCTTCAAATCCGATCTCCACCGTAAAGATTCAACCTCTACGTGTTGTGAGTTATATATATCTGAAATTCAGCTTCATCCAATGGTTAGATTGTGCGTAATTGAATTTTTAAAATAAGCTGGGCATTGAGCTCCGAGAAACGGGACCAACTCTGTTCAAAATTCATTATCGGATTATTCAGACTTGATATTCAAATCTACACCTTTCATATTGAACCTGTATATGTTTGGAATAACATATCCAAAATTTTGCTTGATACCGTTCATATTGAACCTGTATATGTTTGGAATAACATATCCAAAATTTGGCTTGATCCAACGGTTCTATTGTGCGCAATTGTATTTTGAAAAATGCTGCACAGAATTTCCGAAAATAAAATCTGCTCTGTTCGAAATTTTATATATATTTTCTCTTATCTCCAAATCCAATCCCTACTGTTCAGAATGTAATTCAAAAGGTCTTGAAGGTTCTGTAACAATTTGAGCTCGATCCAACGGTTGGAACTTGAGAAACCGATTTTTTAAACATATAACGCAGTTAGAAACTTGACGCACAAAAATTGTATAATTGTTACTTTGGCTATGGAGGCTTATTCTCGATCACTAGGCTAGAGTTTCGTGCTGATAACGTGTGAAAGGAAAAGTATAAGGAGAAGACATAAAAGAGAGACGAAGGGGAGAATAGAAATTAGAGTTCTCTTATTCATCAAAGACTCCCTTTATATAGAGGGTATCAATTACATGTCTCCATAATACATAAAGATAATAAATACCTAAACTGTCTCTTATCAGTTACTTGTTGATGAAGGCACACTAATTATGTTTTTTTCTTCAACAATTTTAAGATTTTTAAAATCATGATGTATTTAATTAAGACATTTTAAAACTTATAAAAGTGTTGAGGTATTTAATTGAGATTTCTAATGAATTATTAAATGTTCATAAAAGTCTCAAGTTATTCATTTGAGATATTTTGAATTCTTAAATTGTCATGAGGTATTTAAAAAGTCAAATACTATTTGGACTTGTAATTTGACTGGATTTTCCTAGACTTCTAAGTTAATTATATATACCAAATCCCACTACCAAATTCCATCTTCAAACATGAGATTTCACAAAACTTTTATAAACTCCCAACAAATATGTAAAATCAATAAAAATAAAAGAAAATCCTTACAAATCTTATAATGAAACAAACCTTAAAATGTCTCTAAAAGTTCCAAATGAATACACCCCTCTTAATCATTGCGATTGGTGCCAGCCGTATAGATCACCTCAATTAAAGGGTAGGATCTGTCTCTAGTTCCCACACCATGAATGATTCTTAGAAGAACCAATATATATATAACTCAACTAGTTTAACACCCGCATATTATACGGGATTTGAAAAAAAAGTAACACTCGTTAAAAATACTAAAAATATAGTATTGAAAATGGTACACACAAATCGTAATATTATTTTTCTATTTACACAAAGCTTATTTTTCACACATAAATTGGAGTATTATTTGTTCTAATTCAGTAAGACTGGTTTTCACAATAAATATTTTTTAATTATTTTTATCCGAGGGTTACAAAATTATTTGTAAGACATAGAAAAATACCCTATACTTGAAAAGAAATCCGTAGAAATTTGAGTTTGTAAAAATGTAAAACATACAAAACCCGCATGTCGCATGTAAATATGTGATATAAAAAATTAAAATTTATAAGGCACTGATAATTCTATTAAAAACGTCGTATATCTAACTTGTGTATATGTAATATTATTTTTTTTTATTTTTTTTTATGTATAAGACATTAATTTGTTTATATAGATATATAATGTGTTTATTAATGCATTTTATTGGAATTAGATAAGGAGATTTAGAATATATTTAATATTTATTTTTTTAGGTGTAATAATTTATTATTATTAGTTTTTGTTGTTGTTTATCTCTCTCTCTCTCTCTCTTCTAGGGTAACAATATTTTTTCATATAAGTTTTTAATGTTATCTCAATGCATTATATTAGTATTAAATATTCCATATTTAAGTTTATATATTTCATATTTATTTCCCTTTCATAATAATTTTATATAATTCGTATTTTTCTTAAATAGAATATTTGAAATTCTAAAGATAAAATTATTTCAACTACTAGTAAAAATAAAAATTAATTCAACTTATATAGATTTTTTCTAATTAAATATGACTTTTTTTTATTAGTGTAGTGAAAGTAAAATATTGAAATTAGAAAATATATAATGATAGAAAAATATTAAATTAGGTAAAAACATATAAAAGGAAAATTATAAATTAGGTAGATATTGGGTTTGGTGAAAACAAAGCACCAGGATTTTTTTTAAAACTAACAAATATGATAAATAGACAGATAGGAGGATAGGAAGACTTTACATTAACATACAGAGGGGAGATTACGATTAGACTTTGTTATTAGTGAAAAAATTGAGCATCCCGAAACAACACTCGAGCGCTTATTGAACAACGTATCTAAATTTAGTATAAAAGAGGGGGATATTACTTGATTTAGGGTGCGATTGGATATCCTTTCGTTCATTTTCATTTCGTTTTACTAGAAAATAGTGAAAATAAAAATTTTAGGGAGATAAAAGATTTTTGATAAGATAATGGTTGAATATAATTTGTGTTTTTTGAGTAAGTGATTGGATATAAAATTATTTGGTAAATAAAAATTCAAATGGAACTCACAAAAGTTTTTGTGTGGTGGAAATTAATGATGGTGGAATGATGAGAGAGATGAAATAAAATAAAGTTTTTGTGTGGTAGAAATTAATGGTAGTTGAGAGATAATAGATGAGGGAAATAAATGAGAAAAAACTTTTTTGAGGAAAAAAATGAATTATATTTTTTGAGTTATAAACAATCATTTGTTTGCCATTATTTTTCTTTTGCTAGTCGAGGAAAACCAAAAATTTTAATTTCCAATCGCACTCTTAATTTAATATTGTTTGTTGCCTTATAAGCTCAAGAATAAAATAAAAATCCAGAAAGTTAAAAAAATACACCAAATTAGGATTAGATGATCCATGTAAATGATTTTAATTAGTTATTCGACTTACTATTTTTAATTTGTTTTTTTTTCCTTTCTTTTTTTTTTCCCCAACTTTTTAGTATTTTTATTATTTTTACATGGAATCTTACGATTTCAAAATTTTCGACCAATTCAATCCAAAAATACGATTTTGACAACCTTGGGTTGAAGGTTCCTTTTCGCTTTTCCCAATTATATATAGAATACGAAAGTTGAAGCATTAAATTTGAAATGTGACAGCTTTCACATTTTGAATGGGTCTAAAAGCATCTAACATCTATACATGAAGTTACAAGAGTCGGAGAAATAGGTAAATTGCATGCTTCAGATTGTTCGTTTCTGCTGAAAGCTTGGACCAAATCTTGACCACACACAGCAAAAGAAGCTAAACCAGCATCCAAGCCCCAATCTTGACACCTGCCATGCACATATAACAGAACAGATCATTTGAGTTAAAATTGCCAAGATCCTAATTTTTTTAAGGATATAAATTTGCAATTTAGGTTTCAGGCCTCGGAGATGTTAAATCGTTCAATATAAGTTTTAAAATATGAAATATGGCAATATCCTTCTGCAAAAGAAATATGATCTGAACTTCAATTCCAGTAACTAATATCCCATCTGCAGAAGGAAAAAAAAAACATCGAGAAAAACAAAATTTATATGCTGACTCTCAAAAATATTTTTTCTCTTCCACGCATCAAAGTACGGCCATTATTGTATGCATCTGAGGAACACATCACGAAACCATAAGTTAGCTTGAACTATGAAATTTCAATAGTAAACTCCATGAAAAAAACAATGGAAAAAAAAAAAAACACATGCAATTTTAAAAAATCTATCTCCTACCAATTATACCTATGTCATCAGGACGTCATTCTTATAATATTAATGTTGCAACAACTAATTCCAAAAATCTTTTACAATATCTACAGTACATCGTTTCCAAATTAAAACATCATCAATATCCAAGACACATTTATAATTCTTGTTTGAGACAGAATATCCACACAAATCATGACAGAGCGCGCGCACACACAGCTACAAATAAACCATTATTTGCACTATAGTAGTATATTTTGCTTGGAGTTGTGATATTTACAAAAACTTAAGGTTGTTTATTAGGCGGATCGGAAGAAGTGGGGTCGGAATTGGAATGTTGAAGGGTTTCAATCAAATCACCAAGCTCCTTGCGGGCCGACTCTCTGCCGAACATGAACCCATACCTACATCAAAATAAAGGCAAATTAAAACATGAACAAAATTCATTATAACTTAACTTATAATGGGAGTAAAAGTTTGGCGGACAAGAAAAATAAATACCAACAGGAGATAGTTGAGAATAAGCCAGCGAATGTTGCCGTTTGTAGAAACGTGAAGTTCTTCTGCATTTTCCTTTTTTTTTTTTCTTTTTTTTTTTTCGTGAATAATCTCTACTCTTTTTAGTTGTCTTTTTCTCGAACA
>BMAC01000021.1:1239572-1256799 GCA_014905375.1 Phtheirospermum japonicum
AAGAAAATGATGACGAGTTCACACATTCCGTGTTTTTAATCAGTCTAATAAAAATTATATATTATTTTTTTTATCTATTTCAATTAGTGATTAGGGCAAAGTTAGAGGGGTACTTGTCGCTGAGTCGGCCCGGTGATAGGATTGGGTCAGTCTGCAAACTTTTAGTCCTAAGATCATCTTCAACCACGTTCTCTATTTTTCTTCCTTTATTTTCTAAATTATATATGCTGTCATTTTCTGTTTTATAAATGCATTCCCAACCAGGACCTCTATTTTCCATCATCTATTATCTGAAGTTACAAATACACTCTATTTATTCACTTCTCTTCATTTTTAACCATGAAATATATTTTTACTAGTTTTGCTCATGACTGAATGATCAATATTTGAAAGTTTGTAATTATTTATGTAAATATAATCATTTACTAAACTAGATTATATGTTGCATATACATTTATGACATCAACACAATACATATATCATACATTCTCATTCCAAGTTTTGATTAATGTATTTTTATGAATAATTTCTTATTTTAAAGGTTGAACAAATGTCGAAGATCATTAATCTTCTTAAGGCAAAAGTTGGGATAGAAGTTGAGATAGAGGATATGCTTGATGATGATGAGTCTCGTGGTGCGGACGAGCATGGTGGATCTTCTCGTGGTGCAGACGAGCATGGATCTTCTCGTGGTGCGGACGAGCATGGTGGATCTTCACATTAGTTTGGTATTGAAGTGTATAATGTTTTGAATCGTTTTGACTACTCTAGCTAATGGTGTTGAAGTGTATAATCGTTTTGAATACTCTATCTAATGTTGAACTAATAGGATAGGTTGATGTAATTTGATGTGTACAAGTTGCTTGTTGGAATGTATATGCTTAATGTCAATTTATTTTGAGTTATTTATGAATTGGAACAAAATTTTGGTTGAATAGGTGCACAATCAATAGGAATGGCTGCTATAATTTGTGTAACACTATTGTAGCGATTTGTTGTTCCTATTGGTTATTTAAGCTACAGGAACGACATAAAGTCGTACCAATAGATATACAGGCAAAAGTCTATAGGAGCAACATTTGGAACGACTTGTCGTTCCTCTTTGTATTCAATATACAGGAGCGACATAAAGTTGTTCCTATACATATACAGGTAGAGTTCTATAGGAGCGACAATTTTGGAACGACTTATCGTTCCTATTCGTATATAAGATACAGGGGCGACAAAAGTCGTTCCTATAGATATACAGGCAAATGCCTATAGGAGCGACAATTTTGGAACGACATGTCGCTCCTATAGATCAAAAGCAAAGACAACAACACTTGTAGAAACGACTTTTGTCCTTGCAGTAGGTGTCATTTGTTGTAGTTGGGTTTTTCCTCCCCTAAAAAACTAGCCACGCATAATCCGGGGAAAATAAACTAGAAATGTGAAATTGAACTGGTTTTAGAAAATCTTGGAAGAATAAGAAATTAGTATCCATCATTGTAGCTAATTAATGCAATTTATTGATTGTTAGATTTTCTGTGTCCGAAAGAAAAATGGTATTGAAGTATGCCATTTCGAAATTTCAAGCATTCTTGAAATTCGAAAAAAATCACACTTTTTGCCATTTACTCTGAAAATAATGTGATTAACATTTATATTTATCTTTTAACTCTCAGGGAGTCAAATTTTTAAGAGTGTTTGCTTTTATTTGAAGTCTGTTCGAGAAAAAGAAAAAATCACACTTTTTGCCATTTACTCTGAAAATAATGTGATTAACATTTATATTTATCTTTTAACTCTCAGGGAGTCAAATTTTTAAGAGTGTTTGCTTTTATTTGAAGGCATAATAATAATAATAAACGTACCCAGTCCACAGCGTGGGCAACGAGGCTCTTGGATCCTTGATAACAAGGATACTTTTGTTTTTTTCGATTGATTGCATTCTTCATCGATCTATTCTGTGAATGCATTGGCCGATAATAATTTAGTGAGAAAAAACATAATAGAATAAGTTAAAAACACAAAATGAGATTAAAGATTTTACCTTGTATTCCGGCGAAGTGAACAAAGCAATATATTTTTCCCAATCTTCATCGCTCATGCTCAAGTAATTACCAGAGAACTTTGGATTTTGTGGATCATTTAGCTGGCTCTGGTAATAAGAATGAGCTGAGGCTTTGAAACGACTATAACGTGAAGCCGCTGTTCGTTCAAAAGACTTTTTTACCGCAATGTATTGGCTCTTGCTAAGGTCACCCTTCATATCAAAGTATTTCTGTAATATTAGATATAAATAAGTTAAGACAAACATTAAATAACACAAAAAATCTACAGAAACTACAAATAACTTACCGATACTCGTTTAAAAATTTTGTGTTGCTGTTCGTCTGGGACTGAAGCCCAGCTCCTGTGACAAGGGATGACGAGTTTCTTAATTTTATTGCTGATTGCCCGGGTATAATATTTTTGGTTGGGGCTAATCGGCAGGACAAATGCTCCTTGAAAATCGAACTCGATCGACAGCTTCTTCTTTCCTGCTGCCACCCATATTTCATGTAAATTCTTACCCTTTGAGTTTGACCGGGTCTTCTTCTGCTTTGTTTTTTCAGTGGTTGGTGCACCTATAGGGGGAGAAGATTAGAATGTCCACAATATGTCGTTCAGACATGTGCTTGTCTTAAAAAACATTGTAACCTCATGGGTGATTTATAGGTTTATACTTGTAATTTTTCATTTATAATTTTGCCAAATCTCAAGGTTCCATTTTTGATTTGGTTTTAATATACATTCCAATTAACAAAAGAAAAAAATGCAATGTCAAGTATGATTATAAGATCAAGAAAAACTCAAGTATGTTATGGACCCACTATGATTAAGGCCTATGCTCAATAAATTAAACTTATTTGGTGAAGGGCTTTGGATAAAAAGAAGGTAGAAAGAAGCAATACCTAGGTCAGGCTCAGGCAATTCACGGAGAACAGGAATGGGTGATCCCAGCTCTGGTTGTTCTTCAACGTCTCGGCGCTGTCTTCGATTTCGGGGCGGCAGTGGCTCCAAGCTCTGGTTTGGACCCACTATAAGATCAAGAAAGTCTCAAGAATGTCATGGACCCACTATGATTAAGGCCTATGATAAATAATTTATATTTATTTGGTAAAGGTCTTTGGATAAAAAGAAGGTAGAAAGAAGCAATACCTAGGTCAAGCTCAGGCAATTCAGGGAGAACGGGAATGGGCATTCCCGGTTCTGGTTGTTCTTCATCATTTCGGCACCGTCTTCGATTTCGGGGCGGCATTGGCTCCAAACTTTGGTCTGTTCTCAAACTAAATTAAATAAATCATAATGCCAACAAAAACAACAACATACAATGCAACTTAAAATATCTAGTGAGCTCATCCATAAAAGGTACACAATATCTATAATCATCAGGCACTGCAGCTAGACCTCATACACCAGAGTATACCAAATAAAATTGAGCATTGGACTTTGATTCAATAGAGGGGAAATTAATTGCATGCATTTTTCCATATTTACAAGCTTTATAGAAGCTAAGCTTATTACAGGAAACAACACTTGATRCTGAACATKCATTTTTTATAAGTTTGTCATTTGAGTATTTAAATGTCATCCATCTCGTACATCGTCTCACTTTTATAAAATTGCAATGTCATCAAATATCTAGCATGAGACATACCCGYCACAAATATAYCATTGAATTATGATGAAAWAATCAYCTCAGATTAAGAACCTAAACTCCAAACAATCCAAACATAGTAAACTCTGCCCTAAGAAAGAGAGAAACAGTTCATATCACTTGTGTGTAGAAACTTGCACATCACAAATCATGATTTATGCTGTTTAAAATAATAAACTCATTACAATAACAGTTCAATTATTGACACATTCATTTTCACACTCTAAACTCAGTCCACAGACCAATTCCAAATGACGATGACATCATCAACTACCTTTCAAACGACGAAGAGGAGACAAATGGGATTTCAACACAGAAACCAAAAGCACCTCCACTTTACATTATTCATATTCAATAGCAACAAGCTACAGATACAAAAACTGTAGAGACAACTATGACAATGATGGGGACGATGAGTTCGATTTTACAAATCAGGGAACTAGAGTTAGATGATTTCTCCACAACAAGAAACAGAGAACAATCAAACATGAAAAGCTAAAAAATATATTTTCCCCTTATATTCCCTTATGAAAATAAAGACATCAAATCAAAAATAGGAACTCAAACATTTAAGGAGAAATCAGCAGTACAAACATACGTTATAACCCTATCGACCGACATTCCTATCAAACCCCATCTTAACCAAAGCAGAAGCCAAAAAAAGCCACTCAACCATATAAGCCTTAACCAAATCCAATTTTCAGAGCCATAAGTTTATATTTCCTATATCTACAATTATTTAAAAAAATGGAAGCACTCATGAGCATTAACAACATATCACATTCATTTGTCTCCCAAGGATGAAGGCATCTTGATTCTCACACATGCAACAATGTAGAACAGATTTATAGAATCAAAAAAACTCAGAATCAAACTAAGGTTTTAGAATTTTATAGAAAATCCACCAATTAATTCCTAAATACCACGAAATTGTGGTGTAAACCTAAAAAAAAAAGGTCAGAATACTAACCTGTAATTCTCTATGCTCGAGTTCCGACAAGGGTAGAAGAACTGAAAACCTTCCTTGGATTGAGACTTTTTTCCAAAAATTTTCAGAGAGTTCTTAAAAGCAAACACTAGAAAAAAAATTCGCTATGCGGAGGTTTTGAAAGAACAAACAGAGGTAGACGACAACTTTGGACAAATGAAATCCTTCCCCCTTTTTTCTTTGTCCCAATGTTATTGCTGCCCTAACATTTCACGGTTGCCGCCCTCGCCTTCTCCAATTAATTTTGACTTTGGTGGATGTTTTAATAATAATAATAATAATAATAATAAACATTAACGATTACAATTACGTATAAAACTTTTGTAAATTAGTAATATTCCAAGCACGAGGGATCTCAATCCCATCCAACTCTTCCAGCCAAAATTCGAGTGACCCGAAGCGGTCCTTGCCACATGGCATCTAACTTTCCTTTGGCTTTTCCTAAATCGGACCTTCTCAAAACCAGATCTCCCACCTGAAACTGCCTTTTTACCACAGACTTATCGTATGTCGCTTTTATTCTTCCTTTGTTATGCGCCATCCTGACAGCAGCTCGTTCTCTTTTCTCCTCCATCAAGTCCAGAGCATCCTGGATTAAGAGCTCATTTTGTTCTTCAACAAAATTCTGAACTCGATGGGTCTCAACGCTAATCTCGGCAGACACCATTGCATCCATACCGTAAACTAGGCTGAAAGGCGTCTCCCCTGTGCTTTCTTTGGGATTAGTTCTGTACGCCCATAGGATTGAATTCAGCTCATCCACCCATCTACCACCAGCTCTTTCTAATCGGGTCTTGATCCCCTGCACTAGTATACGATTGGTGACCTCTACTTGGCCATTAGCCTGAGGATGGTAAACAGAAGTGAAGTGCTGCTCAATTTTCATCTTTACACACCAATCTCTGATTTTGGCACCCATAAACTGCGTCCCATTATCTGAGACCAGGATTCTGGGGACGCCAAACCTGCACAAGATATTTTTCCATAAGAACTTCATAACTGCCTCTTCCGTGATTTTAGCCAAGGCCTCTGCTTCCACCCATTTACTGAAGTAATCAATTGCCACTATCAAAAATTTCTTCTGGGCAGGGGCCATCGGAAAGGGGCCAACCAGATCTATCCCCCATTTGGCAAATGGACAAGGGGAGCTCATCGTCATGAGCTCCTCCGTAGGCCTGTGTATTAGCATTGAGTTCTTTTGGCATTTCTCACATGTACGTACGAAATCCTCCGCCTCTTTTCGTAGGTGTGGACAGAAATACCCCGCCCACAAGATCTTACTCGACAGAGCTCTGGCACCAATATGGTTACCACAACATCCCTCATGAATTTCTCTAAGGACCAGAGCTCCTTCTGTCCGACCCAAGCATCTCAGAAGAGGCTGGCCAAATCCCTTTCTAAATAATTCTCCTTTGATTAGACAAAATCTAGCAGCCCTAGTTCGTACTTTTGCTGCCTCCTTTCTGTCCTCCGGCAAGACTTCATGCTACAGGTATGCCTTTATAGGAGAGCGCCAGTCCTCTCCTTCAATAATTGAGCATACCTGCTCTGTTCCAAATTCTCCATCCGCCTGTAGAAGAGTAATAACTCTTTCTTGACAATCTACAGCCGAGCTGGCCACCTTTGCCAAGAAATTAGCTCTTCCGTTTTCCTCTCTAGGAATTTGAAGGACCGTTAGGCCTTTCATACCTCTGGCGAGTTCTCTATACTTAGCCAAATATCTCTGCATATTTTCTTCTCTCGTTTCAAACTCTCCACTGATCTGCTTGCAAACGAGCTGAGAATCTACCCTAGCGCACACCTGCTCTGCACCCAAGTCTTTCGCCATCTGGATACCCCATAGGAGGGCCTCATACTCCGCAGCATTATTAGAAAATGTTGTACCCAGCCGGATAGAAAACTCAGTGGACGTGCCTACTGGATCCATTAAAATAATCCTAACTCCATAGCCCTGATCCCTGATTGCAGACAGAGCCATCCATAAAAATTGTCCATTTTTTCAGCTCTCCAGGAGGACCGGTCATTTCTTGCATGAAATCAGCTGAGGCTTGAGCTTTAATTGCCGTTCTGGCCTCAAAGCTAATATCGAATTCGCTTAGCTCAATTATCCACCCGACCAGTCTCCCCGACGCCTCTGGCTTATCCACGACAGCTTTCAACGACAAATTTGTTCGTATGATTATACTATGCGAAAGAAAATATGGGCGCAATTTCCGGGCTGTGCCTACTAGAGCTAATACTACCCTCTCTACTTCTACATACCTCACTTCGGCATCATGTAAGACCTTTCTCTAGTAGTAGACTGGTTTCTGCACCTTTCCCTCTTCTCGAAGCAAGACAGAGCTGATTGCCTGTTGCCCAACTGATAGGTACAAGATGAGGGGTTCTCCTAGGACAGGCTTTGTTAGTAAGGTCATTCTAGCCAAGTGTTCTTTCAACATTTTAAACGCCTCTTGGCATTCTTTGGTCCACTCAAAATGAGCTTTTTTACGCAGAGCTTGGAAGAAAGGGAGGCTCTTCTCCGCCGATCGTGAGACAAATCTACTCAGGGCATTGATGCGTCCCGCTAAACACTGCATTTCTGTAACGTTCCTAGGTGCCTGCATCTCCATAATTGCCCGTACTTTCTCCGGGTTGGCCTCGATCCCCCTTTCAGTAACCATGTATCCCAGAAACTTGCCAGCTCTTACCCCAAACGTACACTTTTTAGGGTTGAGCTTCATTCTGTATTTCCGCAGGGTGCTAAAGGTCTCTCTCAAGTCATCCACATGTGAGGTTGCTCTGGCACTCTTGACCAACATATCATCTACATATACCTCCATATTTCGCCCAAGATGATTTTTAAATATTTTGTCCGCCAACCTCTGGTATGTAGCGCCAGCATTTTTCAATCCAAATGGCATGATTACATAACAGTAAGTTCCCTTCGGGGTGATGAAACTAACCCTCTTCCAATCATCCTTTGCAAGCCTGATCTAGTGGTAGCCCTGGGAGGCATCCATCATACTCAGGAACTCGCATCCAGCTGTTGAATCCACTAATTGATCAATTCGAGGGAGTGGGTAGTGGTCCTTCGGGCAAGCTCGGTTAAGGTCTCAGAAATCAATACACATTCTCCAGTCTTCTTGAGTTTTTGGAACTAGCACGGCGTTGGAGAGCCATTCTGGGAATTGTATTTCCTGGATGTGCTTGGCACTAAACAATTTCTCCACCTCAGCTTCGATTATAGACTCCTTCTCAGGTCCAAAATTCCTTTTCTTCTGCTTCACCGGCTTTGCCTTTGGACTAATATTAAGGCGATGTTCCATCACCTCAGGGTCGATCCCCACCAAGTCCTGGGGAGACCAGGCGAACACATCTGCACTTTCTCTTAATAAAGCCACCAGGTCTGTCAAGACTTTTTGGCTGAGAGTCGTTCTTATGCGGAGGACTCGACTTTCATCACCTGGAACGATCTCCACCAACATCAAGCCTTCCTCCCTTCTCATGAGCTCTTGCCGCGGCTGCTCTGTCCGAGCTTTTTTACTCAACCTCTCTTCCTCACTATTTCGTCTAATACACTCCACATACGATTGTCGTGACGCATACTGGTCACCTCTTACCTCCCCAGTTCCCTCCTCAGTAGGGAACTTCATCTTCATATGGAAAACTGAGATTACAGCTTGAAATTGGCTCAAGGAAGGTCGGCCAAGCATAACATTGTAGGAAGATGGCGCATCTACAACCAAGAAACGAACCATCCTTGTCACCCTATAGGGCTCTTCCCCTAGGGTGACGAGAAATGAATTCAACAAGTTCATGACTTGGTATTATCGGTCTTCAGTCCATTTGCAAGTTTCAACGTGTTTCAAGCTCAAGAGATGAAAGAAAACCGAAAATAATGCAATTAAAAATATCAAACTAAACTAGAAATTGAAATGACAAGTTGTTCGGATGCCTCGGTCGTATGCCCAAATTGAAAATGCAAGCAATTAATAAAAACAAGCAAAAACAAGCATTGTTTCATCAAGTACTACCATGCATGCATAAAGTACAACCATGCATGAAAACTCAAATAATGCAAATTGACAAAAATTGAAAGCACCAAAGTAAAGAGCAATAAAAGTTGACGTAAAAGTTCAAATCTTTCGGAAAAATAACAAGAAACGAAGAGTAGATCTAAGATTCAATTTAAAACTATGCATGGAAATTTAATTCAAAATAAAGCATAAGTAAAACTCAAAGTCATGATGATCAAGGACCCGATCTATCAACTAGGTGTGTCACTCAACTAGAATCCATAATCAATTCACAAGTTTCATCATGAAATCAAGTAGCTAAGACAAAAAACATAATTGAAGAACAAGCATGGAAATGAAGAACAAAGCTTGAAATTAAAAAGAAAGCTTACTAAAATTAAATGGAGAATCCAAAGCTTGAATTACAATAAAGGTGCTAATCCAAAGGAGTATTTGGATTCATCTTGAGCTTACAAACCCAAGGAATGCTTGAAAAATTAAACTAAGAACAAGAGAGAGAAAATATTCCAAAACCATGCAAGTTTGGAAATTTGAGTGATAACCTACAAGAATGAGAGTTCTAGTCTATTTATAATAGGTTACATTTGGTGTTAAATGGGCCAATTTGACCTTAAACCTTTAAAATCCTGGGTTGACCCCAATCTTGACCCGTGTTGACCAAGATAGCTCAATGTGGCTTGGTTTGGTTGGTCCTTGGGTGAGTCTTGGGCGTTTTGCAAGGGCTTGGGCGTGCCTTGGCAAGATCATGGCATTAAGAGGCGTTCATAGGTTGCAAGGGGGCGTCTTGGCTTGAAGATGGCGAAGAGGGGGCCATGGGGTGCAGGTGGCGTCTATGGCTCAAGATGGCGATGAAGATGGCCAAGGGAGGGCTGGCCGTCTCACATGGCTCAAGGATGGCGAAGAGATGGCCAAGGAAGGGCTGGCCGTCTCACATGGCTCAAGGATGGCGAAGAGATGGCCAAGGAAGGGCTGGCCGTCTCATATGGCTCAAGGATGGCGAAGAGATGGCCAAGGAAGGGCTGGCCGTCTCACATGGCTCAAGGATGGCGAAGAGATGGCCAAGGAATGGCCACCATTCCAGCAAGTTTGCCACTTTGGAGCTCCTTTTTGGCTTAATATTTTGGCCTCCATGCCTTAGTTGAATTCACATCATCAAACCACCTATTAAATAAGAATTTTCAACATAAAAATCCAAGAATTCAACCAACCTTAAATCAATTAAAACCATTTAACCCAATTAAACATAAAATCAAAAGAACACAAAAACTCTAAAATAAGAAAAAAATAACCTAGAAAACAAAGCTAAACGACTCAAGAACCACTAAAAATAATATAAAACCCTAATTAATAACACGAGAAAACACAACAATTACATGCAAAACACTCCCCCTGCAAAGCCGACTAGGGAGGTAGTCACCTCTTCCAGCTCCACATCCAATTTCAATTGTCGGAAACAGTCATAAAACAAAATGTCGGCAGAACTTCCGGTATCCACAAAGATCCGTCACACATTATAATTGGCGATAGTTGCCGTTATAACCAGAGCATCCATGTGCGGGGCCAAAATGCCATCACCATCTTCTGACCCAAAACAGATGTTAGGGGTAGAGGTCATTTGTCCCACATCGCGCGATTTACGGACTAAGTCTTTCGCGGCTCTGACATAACTATGTTGCGTCCTCTTGGAATGCTCCTCCAACTCTCTTCCAGTGATCATCTGGATTTCCCCATGGATGACCTGGGCTTGATCAGCTCGTCTCCCATCAGAGCGGTTTCTGTCCTGGTCTTTTTTACCCTGGTTAGACCTGTCATAGCCCTTGTTGCCAGATCTGGCCTCTTCTCTTCTCATACGGACGTATTCTTTCAGGTGCCCATCTTGGACCAATCTTTCCAACTCATCTTTCAAATGAGTACACTGATCAGTATCATGCCCATACTCGTTGTGAAAGCGGCAGAAGCGATTAGACCTTTCCTTCCTCGGTTTCTGTGAGTAGGTCTTAGGCCATTTCAGGTCTGGATGCTTCTCTATGGCCTGCAGAATCTCACCCTCTGGAGTTACCAAAGGGGTGTACCTATATAAATGAGGTTTCCCTCCAGACAGATCTGGCCTAGGCTTCTTTGCAGCAGTCCTATCATCACAATCGTATCTCTCCCTCTTCCTTTCTCCCTCATCCTTGATTTTCAAGGCCTCCTCAAGGTGAATATACTTCTCAGCTCGTTCCAATAGTTCTCCAAACTTCAGGGCTGGTTTGACAACCATCGATTGAAAAAATTCGCCTCTCCTCAGACCCTGCGCCAGAGCATTCACCAACAACTCCTCGGACGCAGAGGGTACCTCCAGCTTTGCCGTTGTAAACCTATCAATATAAGCACGCAAGCTCTCAATCTCTTTCTGCTTTAGGCTGAACAGCTCTAACGACATCTTTTGATACTTCCTGCAACTTGTAAACTGGTGCAGGAAGGCGGAGCTGAACTCGTCAAAGTTGCTAATAGAGCGGGGCGGCAACTGGCTAAACCAAAGCTGTGCCGACTTGGTAAAGGTCATTGGGAAGACCCGACACATAACCGCATCTGAATATTTATGTAGGGAAGCCGCGATCTCGAATCTACTCAAGTGGTCCCATGGGTCTGTGGTCCCATTGTATTCAAAACCCAGAGATCGGTATGAGGCCGGCACGTCATCCCGCATGACTTCCTCCATGAACGGAGTGCCTCGCCTGATCTGCACCATCCCACTGCTCGCCATTTTTCTCTTAAACTCCCTTACCTCTTTCTGCAAGCTTTGCATCTGCTCGACCAGACTTGGGTTGATCTGACTTGAGGTTTCGCTATCGGAAGTAGAGAAATGCTCATCCCTATCCTGAGGGGGAGTCCGCTCTACCCGCTGGTGATGCAGTGGCTCAGTTTCCGTCGCTGGGACCATCCGGTCGCCGGGTGGTGGTGTTGACATTTCAGCAAATTTCTTCTCCACGGCTGTTTCTACTGCTTTGCCGATGAGGTCGGACAGCTGCCGGAGAAGGGCGTCGGTAAACAATCCTCCAGCAGCAGGTGTTGCTTCGCCAGAGGGAGGCGGAACAGCACCAGATCCAGCCTCGGTTGATGGTTCTGCTCTTTCAGGTCTCGCCGTTGACATTTTTGCCGATGGCGGCATGCCCTAGGGCATGGCGGATTTGGGAATTCCGCCAAGATCTCCAACCAAATTCCTTCGTAACCCGTCGGAAGCCATGGAAACGGAGCTCACGTCTTAGCCCAGATATTCTCACAGACGGCACCAATTGTTTCAACCCAAAAAATGACCCACGATGAAAATGCCTGAAACCTTGAACACCTTTCGGATCTGTACCACAAAAAGAGTTAGAAAGGACCACCGGTGATTTTCCAGTGGAAACCTCTCCGATGCTTAAGTCAGTAAGCGTTTGAGGTGTTTTTCCAGAAAGAAAGCAAGAATGCTCAAGAGAATGACGTACCTCTCTCAGCCTTGGGGCTGAGATATTTATAGCTTATTCCCATGGGGACCCCAGCCAGGATCCCAGGAACACGTGCGTGAATCATGGGCCATTTAAGCAACAAACTCTGACAAGTGGTCCCACTCGCCCTCTTCTGGGTAAACAGGAAACCAGGTCTGGCCTGGGCCTTCTCTTCTTCTACTATTCCATATTACCTCTCAGACCCGGGTATTCGCCCAGACCTGCTTTCACCCCTTTCAGCCTTGGGTTTAAGATACTTATTACTCCCCCTAGTGGGGACCCCTTTCCGGGATCTCGGAAACAAAGACCACGAATCGCGGACCGTTATGCCACCAATTATGACAAGTGGTCCCACTTGTCTCCTTGTTGGAAATCTATGAAACAGGTCTCCATTGTTCCAGGTCTTCCTCACTCTGTTCTACCCCAACTTTCTAAGTTTCCATCGGAATTCAAAGAACCAGACCTGTCATGATCCAGCTCTCCTTTCATTTTGTGTTCCTGCCATTCAAACAGGTCAAGTCTTGCTATAATGATGACAAGATCCCTCTTCTGAGGCAGCTGTTTTAGCCCTTCCTTAGTTTATCTGACTATCCTGAGTCAGAGATACCCCAAACCAGGTCTGGTGTATATATTGCCATATCATATACTATGCGGGTGGGGACCTTAATACCTGCGATATTGCGAGACGAGCTGGTGAGGTTACTGAGGGAATTTTGGGATGTGTTCGCATTCGGTGATGGAGAATTAACAAGAGTGTCCTAGGAGGTCGCGCAACACCATTTAAATGCGGACTCGGAGGCAAGGTTGGTGAAACAAAAGAGAAGGCATTTTGGGCCAAAGCTGGATAAGGTGATTGAAGAAGAGGTACAAAAATTGTTAAAAGCAGGTCATATAAGAGAAACCCAATTTCCTGAATATTTGTCCAATGTTGTGATGGTGCCGAAGCTGGCACAAAAGTGGAGGATGTGCGTGGATTTTCACGATCTGAATAAAGCTTGCCCAAAGGATCACTACCCCTTACCACGCATCGACCAATTGGTGGACTCAACTTCAGGGTGCGAGCTGTTGAGTATGATGGTTGCTTCACAGGGGTATCAATAAATACCCCTCACAAAGGAAGATCAGCCCAAAGTGAGTTTTGTTATGTCTATGGGGACCTATTATTTTGTGTCCATGCCCTTTGGGTTGAAGAATGCTGGAGCGACCTATCAGAGATTGGTGGATCGGATGTTTAAAGACTTTCTGGGATCCACCATGGAGGTGTATGTTGATGATATGCTGGTCAAGAGCAAGAAAGCTTAGTCTCATGTGGAGGACTTACGAAAGAAATTTGTTATATTGAGGCATTACGGGATGAAGCTTAATCCAAAGAAGTGTGCGTTCGGTGTACGATCAGGGAAGTTCTGGGGTTATATGGTGACAGAGCGAGTTGAAGTTAACCCAGAGAAGGTGTGAGCTATTTTGGAGATGCCACATCCTCGTACAGTGCGGGATGTTCAGGTACTTACAGGTCGGATCGCAGGTCTGAGCCGTTTCATTTCAAGGTCGGCGGAGAGAGGTGTCCCATTTTTAGGGCACTTCGAAAAGGTTCCAAGTTTAAGTGGACGAAAGAAGCCGCCAATGCATTTGACTAATTAAAGAAATACCTAGCTGAGATTCCACTGTTGACTAAGCCACTGTCTGGAGAGGATTTGATATTATACATATCTGTAGTTGAGGTCGCAGTGAGTTTGGTATTGATCAGGGAAGATTCAGGAATGCAGAGGCCCATTTATTATATCAGCAGGATGTTACGAGGAGCCGAGTTGAAGTATTCTGAGTTGGAAAAAGGTGGTTTTGCACTGATTTGCACAGCAAGAAAATTGAGGCCATATTTTTTGAGCCACATAGTGAAGGTGCGTACTAACTTAGCTCTTAAGCAGGTTTTGAGTAACCCAAACGTATCTGGGAGATTGGTGAAGTGGGTTGTAGATTTGAGTGAGTATGATGGGGTTTATGAGCCAAGGGTGGCTATCAAGGCCCAAGTGCTAGCGGATTTTTTGCAAGAGATGGCACGACCAGCTGATGTGGACGAGGGGGTAAAGGCGTGGACGTTGTATGCGGATGGTTCGACAATGGTATCAGGAGTGGGGCTGGGTATTATGTTAACCAGCCCAAAAGGGGAAAATTTGGAGTTCGCGATCAAGTTGGGATATAAAGCATCTAATAATGAGGCCGAGTACGAAGCTGTGTTGCAGGGTGTCAAGATGGCGAGTGATTAGCACAAAAGTTGTGGGCATATACGGACTTGCAATTAATAGCTCGACAGTTCGATGGTTCTTTTGAGGCTAAAGAAGAGCGCATGGCGATGTATTTGGGTAAGTTGCGTGAGGAGGCAGTATGTTTTGAGGAGTTAAAGGTGGAACACTTGCCGCGAGCTGAGAAAACTCGAGCTGATCAGCTCGCTAGAATAGCAGGATCACTGGGAACTTGTGATACTCGGAAGATCACACTGATGGAGTTGGGCCATAGTAGCGTGGAGAAAAGGCGAAGAGGTTATGGAGCTCGAGGTAAAAGATGATTGGCGTACACCTGTCTGGGATGTCTTGGGCAAAGCAAAGGAAGGTGCAGAGAGATTGGCAACAAAGGAAGCTAGAATGGCAACTCGTTTTTGTGTAATAAATGAAGACGCGCTTTGGACCTTTCCTGAAGTGTTTGGCTAGAGAGCGAGGATTGGAAGTGTTGAAGGAGACACATGAGGGGTATTTTGGCGATCACGCGAAGGGAAAGTCGTTACTAGGCATAACGTTGCGAGCTGGATTCTTTTGGCCAGGAATGAAGGCTATGGCTAGCGAGCTAGTGCGAACGTGTAAAAAGTGCCAAATGCATGCTTCGGTTATTCACATACCCGCTGAAGAGATGATGGTTATGAGCTCGCCGTGCCCGTTTGCTCAGTGGGGGATTGATATTGTAGGTCCTTTTCCAAAGACCCCAGGCAATAAGGAGCACTTGGTGGTAGCGGTTGACTATTTTACGAAGTGGGTAGAGGCCGAAGCTGTTATAAGCGAGCAGCACATGATGGATTTTATTTTTAACAATATATTTTGCAGGTTCGGTGTGCCGTAGGTGTTGGTCACTACTGCAAACTGCCTAACTAACGGCGGTTTTTTCTAGCTTTTAACGGCGGTTTTTAAACCGCCGTTATATCGACCGCCGTTAATTTTTACGGCGGTTTTTAAAAACCGCCGTAAAAAACCATGAATTAACGGCGGTTTTTTTGGATATTTAACGGCGGTTTTTGAACCGCCGTAACAAGCGTCACTTTTTACGGCGTTTTTGAAACGCCGTCAAAATTATCACTTTTAACGGCGGTTCTTGAAAAATACCTTATAGAAAGTCTGTTTTCCAGAATTGATATTTTACGGCGGTTCTTAAAAATACCTTCTAAAAAGATTTTTATTTTTTAGAACGGGCATATAAAGTACCTTCTAGAAAGTAGTTAAAAAAATTAAAAAAAAATGAAATTAGGCGCACCAAAATTGCCGATACTAAATATTTTGAGTATATTAAGTATTTCAAAAAAAAATACACCTAAATTAGATAAAAGCAGAAAATTTATCACTAATAGACTAATAAAAACAAAACTTGTAAATTAATAACTATAAACTTCCAGCTCCGATCCTCGTCTTGTAGCTCAAATTGTAATCAAACGAAGCGGTAAACCATAAACTTCCTAATTGTTAAATTACAGTGGTTACATAATGATAACAAAAAACTAGCACTGAAGGCCTTTTTTTTTTCTTTTTTTTCCGTTCTTCATTATCAATATGGTAAAAATGTAAAACTAGTGAATAAATTATTTTGATCGATCCTTACTATTGACTTAATGTATTCTTCAAACGCCTCCCGATACTTGTCGTACAATTGCTGAGAATAGTCATGTGGGGGCTTTTGAGTACACATGTTGTATATTGTCCTGTAAGTAAGAATCAAGGGAACTTACAAAGTAAAGACAAAAGCATAGTAAACTACAATATAAACTAAATGATGATGTAGAGTATTGAAATATTACTGTGTAGAGCATCATGTAGTCCTCTGAACTAAACTGTGGCTCAGGCAGCTCTTCTAGAATATTAATCAGTTTTGTAATTCCCTTATGCATAAAATCCCATCCTTGTTCTAGATCAATGGTGTTCCGCAGGTTCATCGTCATCTTGTGTACCAGCTAAAATCAACAAAAAGCCCAGTTAAAACCTGCCACTGACATACAAGCGAAATACTACATCAAAAACAAGAGACAACCTGCGTATTGTTAAATGACTTGTATAAATACAGAAAATATCAAGATATGAGGTGCATAGGATCAAATATTAAACTATATTCAAGCCCATTCAGGCATGCTAATAAAAAACAAGGATGGCAGGCACAGTAGATAATTTTACTTTTCAAGGAAAACAGATCTCAGCATGACAGATTGAATATAAGACAGAGTGACTTGGTGGAAAACACAAATAACCAACTACTTGAAATTGCATTAATCAATTGTGCAGTAAATCAAAAATTAATCTATTACAGCTCATTAACTACTATTTGGTATCACAAAATTTTCTTTAAAAAAAACAAAACAGTAAGAAGAACATTATTTAGAACTTACATTTTCAATGGATAGGGAGAAGCCAGGTGATGTGGAGGGATGGGGAGCGGGATAACCAAGAGTGTTGCAAAGTTCGATAATGGTGCGAGTAAAGAGCTTACCGAAACTGACATTGCTTAGAAGGCTATGAAAAAATATGATGTGTTATATTAATGAATACTCATAGGCTCATATAACCATGAATCACACTAAATACCAAAGTTGACCCTGTCTAAGTTAAGTCCCATTTTACTACAAGACACCCTCAATAAAGGGGTCTCAAAGTTAAAGCGCGCAAATTTCTCGCATATGCCAATATTCGCCTAAATCTATCAACACACAAAAATTTGAGCGCGTGGATCATTAAGCAGGTTATACTACCAAACAAAAAACTATGTATATTATATCATCTTTCCAAAATATAACCTGCCAAGTTTTTTTTTTTAATTTTTAAACCCA
>BMAC01000021.1:1265338-1297235 GCA_014905375.1 Phtheirospermum japonicum
TTGTTATGTGTTAGGGTTTATTACGCCAAATGGTCCCCCCCTATGTTTATAAATAGCGGAAAGCAATAAACAAGCATGATTATACATATCTTTCCTACCTACCAATCTTCTCTCTAACTCTCCAGTTTTCCCCCTTTCTTCTTCTCGGCAATTACAGGCACAATTACACAGAATTAATACAAATTCACCAAAATTGATCAAAAATTCTTATAACTTAACAGAGTTCGTTGCGATGTGATAGTGTGTTTGAAGAGAGGTGTTTTTGTGTGGCGTGAGAAGGTAACTCTTGACCGGAGAGCACTTCTCCCGCACAAGAGTTCATTGCGATGTGATAGTGTGTTTGAAGAGAGGTGCTTTTGTGTGGCGGGAGAAGGTAACTCTTGACCGAAGGGCACCTCTCCCACACAAGAGTTCGTTGCGATGAGATAGTGTGTTTGAAGAGAGGTGTTTTTGTGTGGTGGGAGAAGGTAACTCTGGACCGGAGGGCACTTCTCCCACACAAGAGTTAGTTGCGACGTGATAGTGTGTTTTGTGATGAGAAATTGTGTTGTTGTGGTGGGAGAAGGTAACTCTGGACCGGAGGGCACTTCTCCCGCACAAGAATTAGTGATGGGAAGTTGTTGTGGAAATCTATGTTTTCATAATGAGAGGTTGTATTAAGAAGTTGCATTTTTTTTTGTGGCGGGAGGAAGTAACTCTGGACCGGAGGGCACTCCTCCCGCATAGAGTTTATGTTTTAATAATATATATAATAAATGAAGTTGTGCGAAATGTTTTGATGATTAAGTGGTTATATGGTTTTATTTATGATTGAAAGTGATATGCTTGACTTACGTATTCTTATGTATGATTATTTTTCATGCGAGCTAATATGTTGAGTTGATGATGGTTCATTTTTTGGGATATGATGATCCCAAGGGAAGGAGTGTGGCTGGTTATAATTTTGCGCGGCCTAGAGATTTATTTTGTATATGGTTTTTTATTTTTATGAGTTTTATTGCAGGGTCGTATGTATTAACGAGCTATGAACATGAATGAAAGTATTTGCAGGAATAGTAAATTGTTTATACAGGATGCAAGCAGATACAAATATAAGTGTTTTAAGCGGTTTTTTCAAGAATAGAAGTAACAGCTGGGGGATTTTTAGTGATGGGCTCAGATTCGGGGAGCAGGTCGTCCAGCGGCGCCTCCAGCTCGGATAGTAACCCGACAAATAAGACAGCTCGATTTTGGCATGATAACCACCACTTCGCGTCAATCGGCTATGTCCAATCGCCCTTGAAGCTGCTGAAGGGGGTTAGTTTGTCGATGAGGGCTTTGACGTCGGGGTGTAGGAGATGTTTAGTGCGGCGACCTCGTCTTTGATCATGACAGCAGCCATAAAGAGCCATTCTTGAGCACCGACAGCCATTGTACCGAAGTATATGGAGGACTTCTCGTAGGCCTCCACCAGCTCCTGCTTATAGGCATCAATGAACTTCCTGTCAATTGCACTTGTAAGGAAGGTTCGTCGACCTTCAGACTTGCCTTCTTCGCGAGCTGATTTTATTTGCTCTTGGAGCTTCTGATTTTGCAGAATGATCTCCTCAGCCTACTTCCGTGCATCCTTGAGATCATTACCCGTGTGAGCGGCCTCATCCCTCAAACTGTTTGTTTGGCTCTTCAAGATTTGTATTTCCTCCCCGCGAGCCTTCAACATCTTGACCGAGCCGTCCGGTTCTCCTTGGGTTAGCGATAGCTGCCGCGTTTGTTGTTCTGTCTGGGCGGTCAGCTCGTCAAGTTTTTTGGAGATCGCTCTCCACCGATCGGGTCATTAGCTCTTCAAAAAGTTTGGAGAATAGGGGATCCAGCTGTACCATAATATCTTGTAATGGATTTTCAATTGGGGTTATATTAAAAGGAAGGGTTTTGGAAGTTTACCTATTTGTTTACTCGCTCCTTGAGGAGAGCTTGGATATCTTTGGCAGTCTCATATTTAGCCAACCCTTTGCTCAGATCAAGCGGCTGGTGGAAGTTGCAGTGTGGGCCTTTTGAAGACGGTGACATTTTGGCTCAGAAGGTGGGCTTGGACTTCTGGCAACCGGTTTCAGCGGGCGTTTTCCCTTCGACTGTTGGTATCTTTTTATTATCGGGATCTCTTCCACGTCATCGTCAGCCTCTGTTCCACAAGCCTGATTTAATGCCTCATCCACATTGATCGGAGGAGGCACTGGGGCAGCTGCGGGCTGGGGAGAGGATTGTTTCTTGGTCACCTTAGCGTGCGACGTAGCACAAGTGTTGATAAATGCAACTGCAATGGTAAAAAGAGTTATTGCTATTCAGTTTTTAAACGGTGAGTAATGATGTAAATTTGTGAGGCTTGGAAAACCTACCAAACTCAGGTTCAGTAAGGTTCAGATCTGGTTCAACTTGATAAGATTCGATACCCACATATCAAAACACATCGGACCGGCTTGTAAGCAGCATCACGTCGAATGGGCGCTTACTCCATTCCGCGAGCTGATCAGAATATTTGTTGTACAGAGAAGGAAGGTATTTAGGACTGGGAATAGGATATTGTTTTGGAGTGTGGCATTGCAGCTTAGTGGGGAAGGGCCATTCCTCAGTATTGTGTATAAAGACAGAGTTTTTCTTCCACTCGGGCACTTTGTTGGGAGGGTTCACTAGGAAGTGAGCCTTTCCAGTACGAGTAGAGAGGTAGAAGGAGTGGCTTTGGTATTTTATTTGAAAACAAAAATGGAAAAAATCTGGGTCAGGTTGTATCTTATAGTATTTACATAATATGGCATAGCTCGCTAAATATTTCATGGAGTTAGGTGTCAGCTGAAGGAGGGCTATTTTGTACAAAAGGGCGGTGTGGATATAAAAAGGGTGCAGAGGAAATCTGAGGCCTTCCCTCAGTAATGCATCAAAAAAAGTAATATGATTTGGAGGAGGTTTTAGGGGGTCCAAATGGAGGATGTCAGGCAGGACCATCTCTGCGGTTTGGGGAAGGTTAATAACTGGTTTAAGTTCTGCGAGTTTTTTTGGGTCAGGGAGTAGCCAATAATTGTCTTTGGTCTCTTTGGTTATGAAGGCAGATGGGGGTAGGTCGGTGGCTTTTGCGTTGCGAGCTAGAGTCACTGGGTTTTCTATGAAATGCTCGCAGGATGGTGGATTAATGGGTTTTGGCAAATTGATTCCCTCTAGGATAGTTATGAGGGCTAAAGGTTCAAGCGAGTTTTCAGGTGTGTTATCTATTAAAGCCTGGGCCTCATTATGGGTTCTAGTTTGGGCTTTTAATTATGCCCAACCGACGTCGCCTTCCGGCTCATCGCGAAGGCCGGGAGGGGGTGAATCTAGCTGTTTTCGTCTTCTCTTAAAAAGATAAGGGTTTTCAGTGGGGTTTGAATCAGGGGAAAGGCTTAGGTTTTGAGAATCGGTGTTCGAGGATGCTAATTTCATCATAAATTAAACAAAACCAGGGGAGGGGATAACACAGAACAGTAATATCTCAGCAGATGCAATTATATTTCTAACAGTGAGATTAAAATACTATAATAAGAGAAGAGATCTGGGGACTTACACATTTTCGGAGAGCTGGAGGTCGTTATCAAGTGGTGTGCTGTTGATAGATTTTTGAATATTCGCTGGATGACAAGCTTTTTTGCAGAGCGAAAATGGCGATTTTTGATTATAATTGTGTAAAGTGAAAAATGAGGGAGATGAAATGATTTTTATGTGTTGGGCGGCGGAAAGCTGATGGGACAGATTGGAGAGGGAGTTGGTAGGGTTTGTTTGGGGAATGTTTTGTGCCTTTTGTTTTGGGCCCACCATGTTTATTATACTACGAGAAAGTGGGGGAGTGACACGTGCCCGACACAATGTCAGGTTGCATTTAATGAAACTTAAAGGGGGTTGGATGTACAAGAGGAGGCGCGATTTGACTTTTGTGGTTGTTTATGATTGCGTTTTTTAGAATTACCTGAGTCTGAATATGATTCAGGTCGGATGATAACAGTAGTATGGTTTCAGGTCGTTATATATACAGTTGGGGACTTGGTCTGGGTACTTGAAGGTCGTCCCTCGCGAGGTGATCATTCTATCTTAAAAGAAGCGAGCTCCGCGAGCTGAACTTTTTCAGGTCGCAGGTATATTTGGTAACTTACAATGGTGAGATGTGTAGCTCGGTTTGTTGAGTTGTGTGATTCTGAAGTGTGGTTTGGTAAAGTGGAGTGGTGATTTATTTATGTGCTTATTTTTTATTGTTATTTTTATTGGTTGTTAGGCTCTTTTGATTATGTTTTACAAGTCCTACCTGATTTCGTGCCTTAATCAGCTAGAACATGGGGGACTAGCTGATACGGACCAAAATATCCATACATAATATTATTTTATATATGAGTGCATTTGTAGTAAGCGACCTCATTTCCTAGGGAGGGTGTTCCTCTGGGAGGTGAGCGAGCTGAATGGCTTCAGTGGAGAAGTGGGCAAGTTGGTTTGTGGAGTAGCGACCTGGAGTATGAGGATGAGTTCTCATATGGGGTCGCGACCTCTTGTGTTTTGTGAAGTGTTTGAGCTCATTTATGGGCTTTGTGAATATCAAGCGCTTTGTGAATATCAAGCCTGTGGACTTAATATGAGAAGTGTATATAGTCCTAGTCGGACCATATGGAAAGAATAATGGGCTTAGGCCTATTACGGTAAGAAATTTATTGTTTGTGGGAACTTATCATATATGAAGAATCCTAATTTTGAGTCGGTGGTAGTGTCCTGGTATTTATGGAATTGTGATGAGAGAAGGTAACCCTAGACCAGGGAGTACTTCTCTTATCCCTATAAAAGGAGGTGTATATTTCTCATTATGATTATCGTACTTTTACTGCCTTATATTGCTTTATCATAGTGTGAGTGTTTTGAGTTGAGTTGTGACTTGATTTTGACTTAAGCATCGGAGGGCCTAGATCGGGCTCAAAATCTGACTCGTTCAAGGCGCTGTTTTGCAGGATCAGCGGGGTTGCCAGGAGATTCGTGGAAGGCTTGGCAGGTCGCTGTGACATATTTGGAACATATTTTAGGTCGTTGATCTCTATCTGAGGTTAGTACCCTATATATTTGGTAACCCGATATTTTGGATTTATCAGAGAGGAAGAATTGGGAATTTGTGAGATATTGATTATTTTGGTTAATTTAGACTCATAGCTTGCTTTGTATCTGGTTGAGCCYAAGAGGGAGAAGGCGTGAGATGAATTTCGAAAGCCAGGAAAGGAAGGAAAAGAAAGTTGAGAAGGGGGTGATGTGGGCTTATAAGTGGAAGTGGGCCATTTAGGATGATGTGGGCTTATAAGTGGAAGTGGGCCATTTTCAAAAACAATTGAATTACTTATATTATATTTTAATCATTACTTAAAATAGTATAATTTAATTAATGAAATCATTGATTTACTAGATTAATGCATTTTTTTGGGTAAAAATATAAACTATGCCTTACTTAATATATTGGTAAATGAATGATTACCTTAATTACACTTAGTATAAATTATAACTATGCATTACTTAAATTATATTTTAATCATTACTTAAAATAGTATAATTTAATTAATGAAATCATTGATTTACTAGATTAATGCATTTTTTTGGGTAAAAATATAAACTATGCCTTACTTAATATATTGGTAAATGAATGATTACCTTAATTACACTTAGTATAAATTATAACTATGCATTACTTAAATTATATTTTAATCATTACTTAAAATAATGATAATTCGTTCATTTTTTATGTTACTATGCATACGTGAAAGGCATGATTCAGGAATTAGAAAAATAGTGTGTAAAAGTAGAAGCAGAAAAGTGTGAAAGTAAAGCAGAAAAGGTACGAGACAAAAGAGAGACGGAGAATGATTAGGGTTCTCATTAATCAAGGGGCTCTTTATATAGCGTACCAATTACATAGTTCCATAATTACATAAGGCTAAAGAATACCTAAATTACCCTCATCAATAACTTATTGACGAAGGCACACTAATTGTGTTTTTCCTTCAACACTCCCCCTTGTGACAAGTCAAAGGGTGAAATGGTGTTTCATTGTTGCCTCGTTAAAACCTTGCCAAGTAACAAAACCCAATGGGAAAAATAAAACTTGGTCTAAGGAAAAAGAGTACAACACACTTATTTTGAGACCCCCCCTAAAGTGTACACCCTTCTCTGATATGTACATCTACCAAGAGAACTTTGAAAGTCTCCACTTCCTCAATTTACGTGATTCTTGTGAAAGTGCATAATTGTTGGTTGTAGAATAGTTGTGGTTATATTACTCATTTCTTCAGTGATAGAGTTCAAGCCACTATCATCAGATATATGAATGATCATAACATTTATCGTAGATACTCACAAACTACTACATGTATAATAATGATCTCTTTAAATGGATCGAATGAGTAACCAACATCAATGATACTATTTGGTGTTTCACAGTATGAACTAAACTCAACATTTTCTATAGGGATTACAAGACCATCCGCAGTCCAAATTATATTTATGAATGGGAAAAATAGACTCGCGTCAATGGTTTCTTTTAGGTATCAAATTACATTTTGATTCCATTCCAGTGACACTGCGCTTTCTTGAGTTAAATCAAGATAACAATTTTGAGAAAGTAATATTTGGTCAAGTGTATTAGTAATGGTACAATAATGCGCATATTGTAAGTAGGTAGAGAATTTCAACTCCCACCAGTTCTTCGTCATTCCATTGATGAAATTGATATTTTCTTATATCTTCACTTTGACCAATCATAGGAGTGATAACATATTGCACCTATCCACATTTAATTGCCTGATCATCTTTTGGATATATGCAAACTGTAGAATTTAGTATTCCAAAAACTCGATTTTAGTTTAAAGCCTTAACATGACCGAGTTTTCCCATGATGCATTATCTCAAATTAAGAACTTCAAATAACTAGCGATATCTCTTATTTCATTAAGAGTGGATGTTATGTTCCTTTCATCAACATATACAATTATAATCGCAAATTTGAAACTTATAAATATGCAAGAGCATAGATTATCTTTTCCCAATCAAGTAATCACTTAGACGGTTATACCACATCCGTCTGGATTATTTTAATCCATAAAGTGAGTGTTTTAATTTAATTTGCAAATGCACTCCGTGGCTTAGAGTCACTTGCCTTGGCAATGAAAGGCGATCAAGCACTTTCGTATATATATCTAAATCATGATCCCCATAGAGATATGATGTAGCCATAGGTATAAGCTGCATTCTCAGTTCTTTGGAATTAGAAAATCTATTATGAGAGAGTACATATCCTCATAGTCAATTTCAGGGCGTTTTGAGAAACTTTGTGTTTCAAGTTTGGATTTGCATCTCATGGCTTTATTTTTCTCATTATGCTTTCTGACAAAACTTTGTTTATGTCCTACAGGCTTTACACTTGGTGAGGTTAGCACTACCAAACCAAATACCTACCTTGTTGTCAGTGAATCTAGTTCTACTTGGATTGATTATTTACATTTAGGTCAATTTGCTCTATATTGATATTTCAGTAGAGCGTGGTTCGATACTATTGTTCTCTATGATTCTTTGAGCAACAATGTATATATCATCAATGTGTATGAAAAGTCTTTCCATCAACTTATATAAACTCTCATTGTACATTGATATTTCTTTATTCTCTGGAATCATATTAAACTTCGGAGCGTCCTCCAGTAATAATTCATGGACATAAGTATAATCAGAGATAATCTCATGAGAGTCATTATTTTCATTGATGATCAATTAAAGTTGTGTCATACATGCCCTCTTATTCCTTGGGCGAGTACTGATCGAACCAAGTGACCTCCCCCTATTCCTTTTGGGAGTCACGATCTCAACCACACCTCCACTAAGTATGGTTGCAATGTCTTAATCTGTGACATTGTGCCCTTCACTGGGACTTTTAACCTTGCACAGACAGTTGCATCTTGTATATATATGTTCTCGTCACTTTAGAAATCGAGTCATCTATACTTTGAAGATCAATTATTCACTTTACTTTTCTTTCACGTTACATTGTGAAAAAAGGGGATCATAATGAGACATAGTATGAAACTATTCCTGTCGTTCCATTAAAAAATACTTTTTCTTATCTCCCCCTAACGATGGGAAGACTATCTCATTAGAGTGACAAGTTCGCTAATTTAGCAATAAAGAGATCGTCTGTCAAAGGTTTCAAATAGCGGATGATTGTTGGAGATTCATATCCAACATAAATACTTAATCGTCTTTGAAAACCCATAGAATGCGTTGTGGGGGCGCAATAGGCACATATACTACTTAATCAAATATGCGTAGATATGAATTATCAGGCTTATATCCAGTTACCAACTGGTACACAAAATATTTGGTTAGCAGGGGTTGATAAACAAATAAGTAAGAGTTGCGTGCAATATTGCATAACCCTATGCAAAGACAAATGAGTGCGCATAAATCTTCTTGAGACCTTATTATATATGCACATTAGGGTACATGATCCAGTACATCGATCTTTATTAAAATGTAATAGTCATCAAGTACTTTTGATGTAAACTCTCTAGCATTATAAGTTTGGGTGTTTGATAAGGGCGGTGAGTCCTCAATCATATTAAATGTGCTAGAAGTTTTGCAAATAAAATATTTCTATGGACAATACGTGCCGAAGCATCGACCAAAACTATAAAAATACTTGAATTATCCGCATTTTGAATGGTTATGTCCATACATATCACCTTGTATTCTTTGTAAGAGTGGAATGTTTTGAACTTCCAGTCGGTCGACTGGATTGCTGCACCCGGCTCGATTCCTCATTCTTTTCACGTCCGCCGATTTATCGAACCTCGTCCGTTGCGCTTCCTTGCTTGTCCGTCCATTCCTGAGTCGAGTGAAAATGATCCCAAATGAACGTGGGCCCCGCTTGGAAGTCCTACGGCCAAGAGAAAAACGAAAGAGTGAAAAACTACGAAAACTAATAAAAAACTAAGAAAACCTAGAAATAACGAAAAACGGCCAACTCGACTCCTAAAACACCTAAAAGCAAGCAAAACACATGCAACGTGATACAAAAACGGTAAGAAAAATATGTACAAAAATGTGCAAATCACCCTACGTGCCTCAATGTGCGCCAAACGGGCCTCCTCATGAGCTAAATGGGCCTCCTCAAAAGCAAAGCGATCATCCTCTCTCGCTGAGTGGGCCTCGTACTCGATGACGGAAAGTCTATCATAAACATCATGCTTAAAATTGCAGAACTCGCTCAGGAAGGCGACGAAATAGGGCGGTACTGTAGAAGACGAACCGCCTGCCCCTCCATAAGACTGCTCAGCACAGGGCTCCATGACCGGCTCCGTACAAAGCGTAGAGGTGCCTCCATCCACAACTTGAGTCACCTCGCGACTCATATCAACACTATCCACGTCATTGTCCTCTGCTAGCTCAGTCCCCTCGTCATCATCCGAATCCTCCGAATCCTCACCATTCGACCTCAGCGTCGTCACTACCTTCCCTCGGCCCTCGGCTTACTGGGAACCCGAACTATCCTCCAGCCAAACGCCAGTGTCTTAAAACCATGCCGCACGTCATCTTCCCTCGGCGCATAACCACATATCTCGGCAAGTCTCGTAATAAAAGTGTCGTGAGTCATCGGAACGGGCCTCTCCTCGCTAATCTTATGCACTCCCTTCAAACTCCAAATCATCAGCGGATAGATCTGAACTCGTCTCCCCTTCACCATGCACCATAGGTCATACAACTCATCTCTATTAATCAACGTCGGCTCTTCCTTCCCAATTACGCAGTGAGCTAGAAACCAATAGGCGACGTATAAAGCATTATCCTCCACACAAGTCAGGGGGTATTGATTCATCCCCGCACTGCCCGGAACAGTGATATCATCCCAAAACACTCTCTCACTATAATAGTAATCACGCTCCCGTAGAAACATCCGACCGTTAATGTCGAAATAGGATTCGATCTCATCCCCCGAAAAATTAAACTCTTTTCCTCCTAACCGGCATGATAAAGTATGATCACCCAGGACCTCGAATGACGTATATAACTCAAGCATGAGTCTATCGTAGGCTGGGAATCTCAGCCTAGCCCAATGGATGCAATCGAGGTTCTTGATGTACACCACAAATTTCTCGGCAAAGGGGTTGTCGTTCACAGCTTGGTTGAGCCAATAGTCGACGTCTATGATCACTGGATTGACAATATTCCGGCTCAACAACGACCTATATAAATCAAATTCGTCCTCGTAGAACTTAAAGGGTGCTCCTATCGTACTCGCCATATTCTTCCGTTTGTTGTGTGAAGATGAGGCCATCGTATCTAACAAATTTGCCGGAATGCGATGTCGAATGTCGTATGAAAAACTCCAAAAAGAGTGCCGGCAGAATGCTTAGCGGTAAGGCTTAGCGGTAAGCCTAACTGTTACTTCGTACCGCTAAGAAGTTAGTGGTAATAGCGGTTGCTGTAACCGTTAGGCAAATAATCGAGCACAATTCTGTGCAATTTTCCGCCGACGATTGTCAACCCAATTTCAACTCCAAATCAGCCCCGAACACCAAATATCACCTGCAAATCCCAATCCAATAGTTTAATTAAGTCAAGTTGAGCCATGCTTACCCCAGAATTTGGCCCAATCTAAATCTGAAAGAGAAACCGTCGCCACTTCCTTCTGTCGCCATTCCCCTGCCGATGTTAATTGATTTTGCCAGAAAATTGATGTGAAAGGCGGTGGATTTGGTAGGTAACAATGAGAATGTAGCGATTGCACATGGTTCAAAGATTGAACTTCTCGGGTTTAGCTGTTCTATTATCTTCTGCAGGTTAGCGGTTTGAAATAATAAAACAGAGACGATTCCTTTCAACATATAAAATCAGATATTGGAATGACTTAGCGGTTACTCCTAGCGGTAGGAGTAGCGGTTACTCCTAGCGGTAGGAGTAACCGCTAGTACTTACCGCTGGCTACTCCTGTTGATGGCTAACGATTGACTTAGCGGTTAGACTAACCTCTAGGTACTACCGTTAGGTCTGGGCTGCAAAACTCGCGAAAGATTTAACTCGTTCAACAGAAATTAAATAAATTGAATCACACGAACTTGAGAATAAAATTTTATTGATAAGCGAGCGCGTAGTGATAAATTAACATCAAATTAAAAATAAAAATAAAACACACTAAATTAAAACATAAGAGTCAAAATAAATTAGAAAATAAAAATCCTAATGACTCGACTAAATTGAAAATTGCTAATCACGGCTCGCTATGCTAGGAATATTAGATCCATAAATCTTCTCCTCCAGCTCGGTAATTTTTTCGTTGGCATCCTCAAGCTCTTGCTTCTAGTATTCAATATTCCATAGATGAACGTCGTTGCTCTCTTTAAGCTGGCGGATGTCAGCTTCCTTCTCCAAGATTTGCTCCTTAAGCCCGTGGTTCTCGTGCATGAGGTTCAACCCTTCGTGAAAGAAGAACCTACTAAACGCCTCCTCCACAGCCAATTTCTCATTTTCGTCTGCCAGTGCTTCCTCCAAAGCAAATATATCGCCTCCTAGATACGCTATTGTCGTCATGGCATCGTCAAAATCAGCGGTTAATTTTTGAATCTCCTCCCGAGCTTCGACCAGCTCGGCTTGCAGCTCTTTCATGGCGCTAGATTGTTGTTGGCGGTGTTTCATGGTTTGATTGGAAGAAAACTAAGTTTGGAATTGAGAGGCTTGTGTATGAGATAAGCTTGAAGGAATTATGAAGGCTTGAAGAATTATGAAAGGTGGAGTCCTAGGGGTTGGTTATTTATAAGTATCCTTGGACTTGAAAGTAGAAATCCTAAATCTTCTCCAACTTTAATATAAGGTAAGATAATTAAACTTACCTATTTTAAATAGAACTCTTAAAAGGTAGGCAGTCTAGACATATTATTAATTGAAAAACCGTCCAAAAATAAACCAAAATAAATCTTGCATTGTAGAAGTAAATTCCTAAAAATTTTCCAATTATTTCTCCAAATTTCTCATAAAACCGGGACGCTAACGGTTGCCTTAGCGGTAGGGCCAACTGCTAGGTATTACCGTTAAGCACTTACCATTACCCCTATTCTTGACAATTAGCGGTCGGTCTAGCGGTCGACTGCTATTGTTACTTGCTTGGACCAGATGCTAGCGGTAATTTCTAGCGGTAATGAGTTACCGCTAGATTACCGCTAGGCCTTCAGAATTGGCAAAGTTTCATCCTTTTCTGTGCATCAACTCCGCATAAACGTATTATAGCAATTTTCTTGAAAATTAAATAAATAAAATGAAATAAAGGAAAAGAAAAATACACAAAAAAGAAAACAAACGCTTGGGTTGCCTCCCAAGAAGTGCAACTTTTAACGTTGCTTGCTTGACGCATTTCTAGAAGTTAATCTTTAATCAAAGGTGGATCTACGAACTCCACCACTTCACGATCCTTATTTATCACCATTCCCTCATGGTAAAGCTTCACTCGATGTCCATTAACTTTAAAAGTTGTATCTTTCTTTTCATCGTAGAGAGTGACGGCTCCAAAATTATTTAGTTCCTTGATCACGAACGGCCCACTCCATCTCGACTTTAGCTTCCTTGGAAACAATTTCAATCGTGAATTATAAAGTAACACTAATTTACCAACCTCCAATTGCTTATCAATGATATGGCGGTCGTGACGTGTCTTCATCATCTTTTTCTGCCTCCAAGCGCAGTCATAAGCTTCGTTTCTCATTTCCTCGAGATGAGTCAGCTCCAGCTTCCTATATTTGCCTGCTTCTCCATGGTCCATATTAAGCTTGCGGATTGCTCAACTCGCTCTATTTACTAGCTCAACCGGCAGATGAAGGGCTTTTCCATAAACTAGCTGAAAAGGTGTTAAACCCAACACTGTCTTGTATGTAGTCCTATAAGCCCACAGTGCGTTGTTTTGCATGTAATTGTGGTGTTTTTCTTGTTTTTAATTAGGATTTTATATTGTTTTTATTATTTTTTGAGTCGATTGTTAGTTTTCTAGGTTGTTTTTATTATTTTGTGGTTTTTCTTATTCTTTTTGATTTTATATTTAATTTGGTTAAATGGGTTCAATTGATTTGAAGTTTGGTGTAATTCTTGGTTTTTGATATATAAAATTCTCATTTAATAGGTGGATTAATGATTTCAATTCAAGCTAAGGCATGGAGGCCAAAACTCAAGCCACGGCTTGCCATGGCATGCCAAAAGTTGTGCCAAGAAGGAGATCTAAAGTGGAGAAATTCTGGAATGGTGGCCATCCCTAGCCATGCCTTGCCATACTCCACGCCAAACTGCACCGCCGACACTGGGTACATTGCCGACACTAGGTTACCTAGTGTCCGCACCCAGCACGCCCAAACGCCCGCAAGCTGCCGACAGCGCTGGCAGGCAAGCGCCCAGCGCCTACGCCAACCTTCACGCCAGGTGTCGCGCCATCTGCTCGCAACCCACGCCAAACGTCGCGCCATCCGCTCGCCAACCCACGCCACCCCTCACGCCATCCGCTCGCCAGCCCAGCGCCCACGCCCAGGCCCCGGCACCAACGCCGAGCCATAATGAGCCAAACCTAGCCCAATCAAGCCAAATGGCTAGGAAGACCATTTTTGGTCAAACCCAGGAAATACAAGCCTTTTTGGCTATTTTGGACTATTTAAACCCAATTAAACCTAGTATAAATAGCACACAACTCTCATTTTTGTAAATATCTCTCATTCCTCCCAACCCAAGCTTGGGTTTGGGATAAAAATTCTCTCTCTAGTTCTTAGATTTTAAATTTCAAGCTTTGCCTTGGGTTTGTAAGCCTAAGAAGAATTCAAGTACTCCATTTGATATTATTTTGATGCAATTTAATTCAAGCTTGTTACTCTTTTCCTTTAATTCAAGTAAGCTTTCTTTTATTTTCATGCTTTGTTCTTCAATTTCATGCATGTTCTTCAATTTTATGCTTTTTGCCTTAGCTCTTTGATTTCTTGCTTGATCTTGTGAATCGTCCATGGAATCTAGGTGAGTGACACACCGAGATCATAGATCGAGTCCTTGATCGTTCTTATTTTGAGTTTTTCATATGCTTTATTTTAATGCATTGTTTCATGCCTAATCCTAGATCTATGCTTTGTTGCTTGTAATTTTTCATAAAGTTTTAAACTTTCTCGTCAACTTTTATTGCTTTATCCATTCATGCTTTCGATTTTTGTCAATTTGCATTATTCAAGTTTTTATGTCCATGCAAGCATGGTTGTACCTTGAGCTTTCATGCTTGTACTTGGTGAAACATTGCTTGTTCTTGCTTATTTTCATTCTTGCGTTGCATTTTCAATTAAGGCATACGACGAGGCATCTGACTAACATGCAATTTCATTTCTTAGCTTAGTTTAGTTAGTATAATTGCTTAATTTTAATTTTCGTCTCATTTCTTCAAGCTACAAACACATTGATTCTCACAATCGAAATGATTTCCGATAATACCAAGCCATGAACCCCTTTATTTTCCAAAACCACTAAAAACTACACTTCAAAATGGCGTCGTTGCGACTCGGCTTGGTTAAGGCTTTCGATTTGCTTGTAGTTTCATTGTGTTTCTAGCTTTCTTTTGTATTTGATGTTTTTGCTAAGTATGAAAGGTACTTATAGCTATGGTGGATACATTCCCGACATGGGAGGGCATGGTGCAAACCATTGTTGGAATGAAATGATGTATAATGGCCTTGTCAATGTGGGAGGGGATGGTACAAACCACGTTGCTAATGGTGGATTCGGCTATGGGCAACCCAACATGAGAGGGTATGGTGCAAACCATGTTGGGTATAACGGTTACATGGGTACGAATAGTCCGTACGAGGGTTATAGTTCTCCCAATCAATTCACGAGCATGTCTAATGGTGGCTTTGTGAGTCCGAATGGGAATGTGAGTGGCCAATTTCCGAATCCCGACCCGTATGGAGGTCCTCATACTTAGAATTTCAATCATGCCCCGATTGGTGCAACCAATAGTGCTTATAATCCCGATACGTATGAGTTGTTTGCACTACTACAAAACAGGGAATTAACGTCGGCTGTTTAAATATTTTTCACGTCAGTTTTTAAATAAACAGACGTGATATGTAACATCCACGTCCGTTCATTTAAAACCCGATGTCATTTAAATATTTACGTCGGTTCTTTCTGAAACCGACGTGGAATATTATTTAAAAAAATGTTAAAATACCATAAATAAAATAAATATAATAGCGGCCAAATTCTTTAAACCAAAACCCGCACCCTCAAAACAGAAACCCCTTTGCAATCTTGCATCTTGTAGTCTCTGCCTTTGGATCGCTAACACCCAAAATTTTGAAACCCTCGATTCAAGAAAAACAAGCCATAGATCGACAATCTATACCCGTCTCAGCATATGAAAGCTCTTAAAATTAATCATCATCAATGGGTGCCGTGAAGCGAAGAGCCATCAAAACCCTAGTAACGAAATTCACCTCCGTCTCGGAGCAAACCCGCACTGAAGCCCTCTGCGTGATTAACTTGAAAAGGCTGGGAGCTGATGAGAAGAAGCAGCTGGTTGATAGGATTTTGAGTGCTGTTGAGGAGGACAATGAGAAGTTTCTTCAAACGCTTAGGAGCCGGGCCGACAGGTAACTGATCAGATAATTCGACATAACACACACTGATTGTGTGTATATCTCTGATTTAATATGTTTTGTGATTTTTTTTTTCAACGGGGTGGGGATTGAGACACCCAAAATCGAAATAAGGTATGAGCATTTGGCGGTGGAAGGAGACGTTCATGTTGGAAGCAGAGCATTGCCCACTCTCATTAATGCTACATTGAATTCAATTGAGGTGTGTATGTATTTACGATTCAGTTTTACTTTTACTGTATAAAGGTTTTTCGTTTTCAAAAGTGACATTTGATCTATTGATGGTTGATTTTTTATTTTATTTTCATTTATTTGACAGAGCGTTCTAGGACTATTTAGGCTCACCCCTTCCAAGAAGAGAAAGATACAGATACTTAAAGATGCCAATAGAATTGTCAGGCCATCCAGGAATTTTTTTTTTTTTTGTGCGTGTGTGTGTGTTTTCTGTGTTGCAAATTCCTCATATTGGAATTGACAGGGAATGAAATAAATTTGTCTTGTTACGATTTGCAATGTATTAATATGGCCAAATTGATCATTTACATTTCAAAAAAATGGAAACTAGCTATATTTCTCCAAAAAAAACAAACAAACATGTTCGACCATGCAAATGACACTCAAACCCTCATTGCATTGCCAATTGAACTCAGAAATGGCTTTAAAAAAAATTTGTTTGTAAAACATGGCGAAAAAGGCATTTCTTATTATGTACAAATGGTCTAACATCTGCGGGATCAATTGATTTGTAGTTAACTTGATGCTTTTCAGGATCACACTGCTTTTGGGTCCACCTGGTGCAGGAAAACAACGTTCCTGCTTTCACTTGCTGGCAAGCTTGATGTTCATTTGAGGGTAAATCTCCTTAGTCTTGTATCATACTTTTGTGGTGTGATTTCGACTTTCTCTATATCTGATAAGATTATTTTTTAATATGAATTTAGCAAATTTGTTCCTCAGAGAACGTGTGCTTATATAAGCCAACACGATCTTCATCATGGGGAGATGACTGTGAGAGAGATTTTAGATTTCTCGGGCCGTTGTTTGGGCGTTGGCCAATTGTACGAACTGCTGGCTGAGCTTTCGAGGCGTGAGAAAGAGGCCGGAATCAAACCCGACCCCGAAATTGATACGTTCATGAAAGCCACATCGATCTCGGGCCAAAAAAACCAGTTTGGTCACGGATTATGTTCTCAAGGTTTGTTTAATCTTGCTATTTCTGTTTCTGACGAACTGCTTCTTAAGCCATGTGATTTTTGAGAGAAAAACTAACTTCTCCGCGACCTTAATGATAGATACTTGGTTTGGATGTATGTTCGGATATTATGGTTGGCGATGATATGAGAAGGGGTATTTCAGGTGGACAAAAGAAACGTGTGACAACTAGTATGTTTTTGACAGTGTCTGAGTTTTCATCTATTTATGTTTATATTTATATTTTTGGTTGAGAATTGAGATGATTTATTCATCATATAACGTGTTGAAGGTTTACTTTCGATTCATTTTTCCTTTTTTGGTTTTCTCTTTTAGAAAAAAAATAATGGCAGATGTACTAATTGCAAGCGTGTCAAATCCGAGATGCCAGGATATGACTAAAATGCCCACTAACAGAGCACAAATCCTCGATGGGCCAAACGGAAACGGCGTCGTTTCCAGGGGCGTAGGTAGGGGGGTGCCAGCCCAGTCCAGGGCACAGCCCAAATTTTTTGGGAGTACTACTTTTTAAAGAAAAAATAAAAATTATATGTAGTTTAGTATGAAAAAATAAACTTGGGCTAGGGAGAAATATAATTTTCAATACGGGCTAGGGCTAATTCACCGAGCTGGCTACGCCCCTGGTCGTTTCGTGTTCTTTGAAGAGAAAAATACCCCCGAAGATCGAGATCCCGAATGTTCTGCGTGAAATTTCTGCTGATATCCTCAAGATGCGCACTGGTCATGGGCAAAGTGAAGGCTCCGTGTGCTTTGCTAATAATGGGGTTTGTGTTTTTGCTTTGAAGGGAAAGGAAAAATTCATGGAGGATGCCCACAAGATTTTTTCTTCTCCAAATGGTGGTAAGGTTAGGGACAACAATATCAATATCATTCTTGGTTTGTATTTCTTGTTTAGTTGCATGGATAAGTTGAGAATAAAAATGTGGTGCAGGGCAAAGTGATTTTAGACAAATATTGAGAGTTTAACTGCTTTGAATTGTATGCATTTTTTGGGGTATATGATGGGCATGGAGGGAGTAAGGCTGCAGAGTTTGTGACAGAGAATTTGCATCTGAAGATTTTGGAAATGCTGGATAACAAAGAAAAAGAAGAAGCTGTTAAGGAAGGGTATTTGAAAACAGATGAGGAGTTCTTGAAACAGGTAGTTTGCTGTAATCATTAGACTTAAAATTCAAAATTTTAAGTGTTGATCAAGAGATTATCTCTCTCTCTCTCTCTCTATCTATCTATCTATCTATACATACATATATATATATATATTCGTCCACCTCTCATTAATTTGAAACTTCTTGATTTATTGGCTCTAACCAAGTGTACTAATCTCAAAAGTTCTTGCCGAACATTTCCTCGTTAAGTGGGGCTATGGAAAATCCTTTCAATTTGTTGGCTCGTGATGACAATTCAAAATGAACTTTTAAGAAACAAAAAAATCTTGTGTACTATTTCTTGCACTAAATGAAAGCATACTTTTTAAAATTCTGGTTTACTCACACCTCTTAAATGTGTTAGGTGGAAAGAAGACCAGGAAACACTTTTCTAGATTTGTATGACTGATATAAATTCTAGATTTCATGTGGATATTTACTTCATATTTATGTCTTTTTTTTTCCTTCTAATTTTGAATATCAGTTAATGAAAATATGATAGTTTAATTAATATTGTGATCATTATTTGTTGTGTCCTCATAATAATTTGAGTCAAGTAACTTTCATATCCATTTTTTTTGATATTTTTGTATTTAAGGGCATTTTGGGAATAAATAAAATTGCTACCTTTCATATTTATCGGACCGAATTTGCAATAAAGCCTTTTGAATATATATAGTCTTATATCCTTCTATGCAATCACTTTTTTGGAGTATTTTCCTTTTTCTTTTAATGTCATCAAATACAACAGTAGAGTAGAGCCATAGTAAATGACAGAGTGGGAAATAAAGCATGGATATATACAATCTTAAGATTTAAAACATTAAAGGGAGTTTTTTGCAAACTCTCAAAAAAGTGCTTCTCGGCTTCTAGTCGAGTAATTATGAGTATTTTATATTTTTCCAGCTAGAACCCGAGAAGTAACATATATTCTATAATTACAAATACCCGTTGGATTCAGTTTGGTGTCTTTAAGGGGCTAATTTTAATTTTAAAAGATAACTGGGATTGTTTGGTAATAAGGCCAAACCTCAGTGACAGTGATAGTATTTCTTGAATTAGTCCTAATATATATTTCTTTAGGCAGGAGAGACAAGATCAAGCGAGGTACTTTGATGCTCATGTTATATTGATCCAAAGGAGATTGCACGATGTAAGAGGCTGCAGATGTCTTTTCTTGATTAGATACGACCATGATAATACAAGGTGACTATTTTTTTCCAATTCTTAGACTTTAATAATTTTTTATTATTATTATTATTATTATTATTATTATTATTATTATTATTATTATTATTATAAATCTGCCGCAATCATTTATTGTGATAGGAGAGAGTCCCATTGAGGAGATTATGTTACCGGCCAAACGGGCTCGGCCGGGTGGAGAATAATTAGGCCCTTATCGGTAAATTATGGATCTTGGAGGATGCTAAAAGTCGACTTATATGTTTTTTTTCCTTTGGTAGCCGATGATAATTTACTATTCTAACTGGCCGAGTGATATGGTTATGAGAACTTGTCATTATTGAACTGATAATAATTTAGGCTCGATTTTCTTAATTTTGAATCGATTTATTAGTGTAGATTATGTTATGTATCGGAATGAGTGTTATATTACATTATTATTGGTTACTTTTTAGGGGGTAAGTGTAAAAAACTAAACATAAGGTTCGGAATACAGCAAAAGCAGGGGTACCTATTTTTTATTTAAAAAACGGTAAAACCACATCAGTTCTCAAGAAACTGATGTCATACTATTTAACATCAGTTTTCAATAATAGCCGACGTGAAAAGTCAAAACAATCCACGGATTTTTTAAAACTGACGTCAAAGTCACAGAATCCACGTCGGTTTGTTAAAAGTCAAAAAATACACGTCGGTTTGACTTTCCACGTTGGAGGATTCAACGTCGGTTGAAATGACGTGAAATGAATAAAAGAATCGACGTGGAATGTTTTGTCTGTAGTAGTGTTGGCGGTGTGAGCTCCAATGACCAAAACGCCCTCCCCGTCCTCAATATTCCGGTGAATGCTCCTACTCCACCTTCCGATTTGACCCTCTTGTCTATTATGCAACAATGGCAATCGTTGTCCGATACGGTGGCTTCGTTTGATGCTCGGCTCAATGCTCTTGAAGCTACGATCGACGAGTTAAACACGATAATTGGGCAAATGGAGAGTGATGTGACCATGCTAATTCAAGCTAATGAGGACAACATATTACCGAGCCAACCTTCGCATCCTCTTGCGGTCACGGTCATTAGAAGTGGTGGGTGGTTGATAATACGGTTGTTCCGCCGTCCGAGGTGGAGGTGGTTTCTATTACGAGTATTCTCTCTTCCCGATTCTACCCTCCCCAATTTTGCAAAGAATATTCCCGATACCCCTATACCCTATCCATCAAGCTTATCCTTCGAGGTTTGCTTACACGTGGACGCGGCCCAAGAGTTGGTCGAAAAAGTTTTTATGGAGGAAAGGAGCAACGAGGAGGAGAGTGGCCGAGAAGTCTATTTTGAGGATAATTGTGAGGATGATGAGCCCCTTGTCCATACCGATGAGCCCATTGTGTTTCAAGGTGCCAACGACGTAAGTGAAGAAGATTATGATTGTGTCGTTGAGGGCACCGACAAATTGTTGGTGGGGGAGGTGGAGATTTTTGATGATATGATTAGAGAGCTTGAAGAGTACCTTGAGGGGGTCGGTGATTTGTTCGAGTTAGCCTCCAACGAGGTTGAGAGAAGGCACAAGCCCGAGCTTAAGCCTCCTCCATATCCCCTCAAGCGTGTCTATTTGGAGAAAGAGGAGAGAAAGCCGATTATCATCTTTGCCAATCTGGAGGGAGAAGAAGAGGAGGGGTCGATTGGAGCGATTAAAGTCTTTAAGGGTGCTATTGGATGGAGACTCGGAGTTGTTAAGGGAGTTAGCCCCCATATGGAAATAGTAAGAACCGGGATTTGGAGGTTGTTGTGGGAAGGATTGATGTTTGTGATCTCCAAAAGCGAGTGGGTGAATCCCATTGACTTGGTGCCAAAGACGAGTGGCATGTTCGTTTTTGAGGATGAAAAAGAAGAGTTGATGGCTACGAGGGATACAATGGGTTGGAGAATGGTGATCGATTCTAAGAAGTTAAATGCGACTACCAAGAGAGATCATTTCCCTTCCCCATTTATCGATCAAAGGTTGAACAAGCTAGCCGACTAATATTCCTTTTGTTTTCTCGCCGAGTAATCGGGGCACTTCAAAACTACCATTCCACCCGAAGACCTAGCCGAGACGAGTCTCATTTGCCCGTTTGGAACGTTTGCTTTTTGGCGAATACTATTTGAGTTATGCAATGCGCCAAGAACGTTCCAAAGAGTGGATCCTCCCGACAAGGAGGAGATTATTTTGGTGGACCCTCCCGTTATCTTTCCACCTTGACCAAAAAGGGAGTTTATCAAGCTAATGACGTAAAACAAGCGTTTCTTGGGAGGCAACCCAAGTTCTTTTCATCTATTTCTCTTATTTTCTTTCTTTCTTACCTTACAAAAATCCAAAAACATTTGAAAATTTTAAAAACTAAAAAATATTTTTGTTGTCTTTTGGGTTCTATTTAGTGTTTGGTTTTGTTTTATCTTGATTTATGTACATATTTTCTTGTGTTTTTTACTTTGTGTGATTTTCTCTTTTAGTGTTTTGCTTTTCGACTCCAACTTTTTCCGATTTGATAAGATAATAGCATTCATGGAGCCGGGAGATACTAGCCATGCTCGATTTTCACTTGAATTGCTTGGATGCCTAGGTGGACCCCACCGAGATCGACTCAAACTCGCTCGGTTAAGGAAGTTTCTATTTCACCCCCCTTTTACTTGATTTTCATTAAAATTCAATGAGGGCATTGCATAGGTTAAGTGTGGGTGGGTAGGTGGTTAGGGTCCGGGTTTTACAAAGCATGATTTGTATTTCTTAACTCGAGACTTGGCGAAGTGACGCTTACTAATTGCGCATTTATATGGTTGAGTCGTTTTTATGTCTTTTGTGTCTTTATTACATTGTTGAGCAATCACCATATGCTTGGAAGTTTGAATAGTTTACTTGTTGGGTTTTTACATGTTTATGCCATTTGTGTAAGGAGTTGAATTTTTGTCCTTCGTCCAAAACTCGCCTATATATATATATATATATATATTAATATTTTACTTGTGAAAAGATTGCAAAGCTCTAAAAGCTCTTTTGATTTTGTTTCCAAAACCCGATGCAAACTAGTGAGTAGCCTTGTGTAAATTATCGGTTTTACTTGCATTTTTATGGAAATTGCATTGAGGAGGCTTGACTTTGCTCGTACATGATTGAATTTGGAAATGACCTCAAGGCACATATATCACCCTTATTCCGGCCATATCCAAATATATAAGCTATTTAAAAATCCCAAATGAGCCCCTTTGAGCCTATGCCCTGTTTATTATTAGCCGAGCTCGATCTTAGCTCTTATATCTTCATAAGTTGTGAGATGAGAGAGTGTGTTGTTAGTTGACTAGAAATGTGAGGGAAATCGATGGTGGGTTTCGGGTTTTAAGTTGCTTATACAAAAAAAAGGGGGAATAAAACTCCAACACAAATCACGAAAAGTGATAAAGCGTGCGTTCAAGTGAAAAGCCTAGTTCAAAAAGGCTAAATTTAGTGAAAAGAAGCAAATTCAAAAAGTTTCTGAGTGTTGTGAAATAAAGTCGGAAAAGCGTGTGAGTATACGAACAAAAGGGTTTCGAATGAAATATTTGGTAAATTGGGAAGGGTGAAGGGATCATAAGCTTCGGGTTTTAGAAGTTAGGGTTTTGTGTGTTATTGATCACGTTTGATCGTGTGTTAGCCACTATATCCAAATATTCCACGCCTTACCAAAGAGCCAACATTACAACCCGAAATAAAGACCTCTTTTGGTTCTTGTTTGGTCATGCACAATGGGCGATTTTGAGTTTCCGATTTGTGAAATCTTGACGAGTGCATGCATTGTCCGATTTGAGTGTATCCACTTCCCATATAACAAACACTTGAGCGAATTGAGCGAACACCCTCAAAAAATTACATTTGAGAGGAAGTCATCGATTTGGTTTTCATTTGAGAAAGAGTAATACGAGCAATGCTTGACGATAACGAGTTTATATTGATACTTTTATCATTTTAATTAGGATATTTTTCTTTTTGCATAATGTTCATTGCATGTACACTCTCGGTTCTTTTCGTTGTTCGAGGACGAACAAACCGATAAGTGTGGGGTGGTTGTTTTGCATGTAATTGTGGTGTTTTCTCGTGTTGTTAATTAAGATTTTATATTGTTATTATTAGTTTTTGAGTCGATTAGTTAGTTTTCTAGGTTGTATTTCTTGTTCTTTTGGCTTTATAGTTGGGTTCAATTGATTTGAGGTTTGGTGTAATTCTTGGGTTTTGATATTTAAAATTCTCATTTAATAGGTGGATTAATGATTTGAATTCAAGTTAAGGCATGGAGGCCAAAACTCAAGCCAAGGCTTGCCATGGCATGCCAAAAGTTGTGCTAAGAAGGAGCTCTAAAGTGGCAAACATTCTGGAATGGTGGCCATCCCTAGTGTCACACGGTCAATTTTACGCCCAGAATTTTCGCGTTAATCGCCGACCATGTGCGGCCTGATTGCCCCTCAACAACCAGTCAGCCTACTTTCTCCCTCGTCAACACTCGTATTTGCCTCATCAATTACTCGTGTCTAGGGAGGATCCGAGTTATCTCATCGTATGCACAATTACACAAGCGGAAGACTTAACACACGCACACGACAAGCACACACAAAATTACGAGGACGAATCCCCAACCTCATATATTATGCCCCGAGTTCATATACAAGGAAAGGCCTTGGCCGGCAACTCGAATCACAAAACGCCGAGTCAAACCTAAATGATCTGCCTAACAAAAGCTATCGGATGACAACCCCATCCGCTAAGAAAATCGGCGACGGTTGCACACCGCCGCCCAAGTAGCTAAAGCTACCATCGAGAAGCCCAACCACCGATCCGTCATCTTCGAACCACGGTCACGCTAGTATTCTCCTCCGATGACGACTGATCAACCACGCATCGTCACTTGTGGCCTGTAACCGCCTAAGTAACTGCCACCCGAATGGGAGCACTGCCCTCAAGCCTCGTATGAGTTTGATTCTCGCACCCTCACTAGTTTTTCTTGTGAAGTCCGCAGCCTTATTTATACAAGTAGGGACAATAACCTCCAAGGAACTGCCCACATCTACTAGGTCAAGACACGTGTCCTAGTCTGATTACCGCCAAGATAACCGTCGAGTGATTAGGTCAAGGGCGCAGCCTTAACCCTAATCTGGGAACCGCCTGGTAACTGCCATTTTCGCGGATATTCATAGCCGGGTCACGAACCGCTCACCATTCGTTTCACTAATGAGAATAACCATCATCAGCTACTTCGCACTTATCTACATGTGTCAACCGATACTCCCGCGTCATGCTCGCATGTTTCTGCGCCTCCCCACAATTCTTGTGCAAGTGGTACAACACATTTCACTAAGGTCCGAAACCTATCAAGTAAATTCACATAGAGTCGAGCCCGCATGCTCGAGAGACATCTCTTGCACACATCTTAGAGCCTTATCCTCCATGTCCGAGTAACGCCGGCACTTGTGCGAATCACCGCACCGTGCCTAGCATAATTGTTACCTTCCTTCGGTCTTTGCCCATTACCGTCCGCATGTGCTCGAACACCAGGTTACCCAGTGTCGAGTCTCGCCCGCATGTAATGCATTATCTTTAGCCAACATCGAACACATGTCTGAACCTTGCCCATAAATGCCCACAAGCTCAAGCAAATCGTGCGGCCAAGCTAAACCGAAGCCAAAATTCGACAAACCCTCGAAGTAATATCATTTTCCGATGTTGGCGCACCCTATGCGCGCCAACCCGAGTCACCCGACGAGGCCTGAAAGTCACATTGTAACAAACCACCCCCACCAGATGTAACGACATCCTCGTCGTTGTTCTTTTGACTTCCCGTACGGTCGAATTTTCGGCGTCAACCCTCATGCGCCTTTTTCAATAAAGGAGGCCACTCTCCTTCTCATCCGCACAGAAATCAGCATCTCCATCACCTGTTTTACATAATTTGACTAAGGTACTACTTTGCCACAATTACAACAGCATATGCATCGGACATCCCCCGAATGCTAGGTTCAAATGTAAAATCACTAACCCTCATTTAGCAAATTTACAACAATTGGTCTTAACGCATACATGAAGTCTAACAACTATTTACAAGTTGAAAACCAGCCGCACATAGATCATTAGACGGAAAATAATGACCCCTCTGGAATGTACAAGGGCTGCAACGCCTCGTACATTTTTACAAGACTTCAACAACGCGCATCGTTTTAGCTACTTTCGATAACGGGACTTCAACGTTGACATATACTCAAATGTCTGGACTGTCAGCCACTTAAAGTCTTGGTTTCTTTTCAGCAACTGAAGCATACCACCTTGGCTAAACGGGACTTAGCCTCCATCCACACGTCATCTTTACCAAACTGAGTCAGACCTTAGATATACTTCGCACAAGTACATCCCACCATTTTCCTCACAAAAACAGCAACAAGTAGGGAACAACAATATTCCAATAAATGAACGATAAGATAATAATCCTTGTTCAAGACATACCTGTCTAAGTTTTTCGAACGGCACGCCCTACAACGAGCCACAAGCCATCGAGTGATCAGCTCGCAACTTGATCTCCGACACCGCACTTTAAACATGCGTCTGAACCGCATCAACCCACTTGACATGAACAAGCTTTCAGCTTTCAAGGATCTCTTCCCGTTCGGGATACATCTTGGCCATCAACCTGTACCAAACTGTTCCACGGCTACGCGTGCACAACGCCGCAACCTTGGTGCTATCGCAATAGCACCGTCTACGTCGATGATTTTTATACGCAAGCATCAACATGAGTCAGGAATTTATAGTGACAAAGGGTATTCGGTGTTAATCGACCCACCGCCTGCAGCAACAATCAAATTGCCAACTTTGAACTTTGAATTAGCAATGCCCATAATGAGCACCATCCTCGACTCGCAATAATTGCCAACGAAACTACCTCCCTCGGAATAGTACTTTCGACGCACGAAACAGTAACCCAAACTTGCCCACGACGTTCATCCATTCCAAAAACCCATTCACGCCTCTTGTCCATCACAAAGCGTCACGAAAATCGGCGCAATCTCCATTTTTCCCACGATATGACGTCACCACCAAGCATGACGCCGGCCAGCAACATAATGTTCTAGCCATGGAGACGTCTCCTCATCCGTCGGCATGTGCAGCAACAATGAGTTCATGCCCACAAGGAAACGAGTGAAACCTTCAGAAAATCCTTTTCATCGACAGAGCCATTATATCGAATACTAATGAACCAACCACGATCTCACACCGGATTAACGAGCCAATCTACAGCAAATATCCCCAATCGACAGTGCCATAATATCGATTGCCGTAGGAATCTACCTTCAACTGTCTCAGTCCACCCTATCCATATAGCGTTTGGCATCTCACATAGCCAAACAACGAGTACACTCGTTGGATCAAACCAACCGAACTAACAACAAGGCAACAATAACATTTACGGCACCTACTAGAAATCAAACATTCACGGCCGATAATAATACGTACATTTCTCTCACCCGTCCAATCCATGTCTCCAAGCACAAGGATCTTCGCAGCACATTCTCGCAAGAACTCGTCAATAACTACCATCGAACAAGCGTCACGACTCGATGCATCGAGTTCTGATCATCAACGACAATAGAACATTCGATCAAGAGCACCCGATAATGCAAAACGGGGCTCTGATACCATTTGTCACACGGTCAATTTTACGCCCAGAATTTTCGCGTCAATCGCCGACCATGTGCGGCCTGATTGCTCCTCAAAAACAAGTCGGCCTACTTTCTCCCTCGTCAACACTCGTATTTTCCTCATCAATTACTCGTGTCTAGGGAGGATCCGAGTTATCTCATCGTATGCACAATTATACAAGCGGAAGACTTAACACACGCACACGACAAGCACATACAAAATTACGAGGACGAATCCCCAACCTCATATATTATGCCTCGAGTTCATATACAAGGAAAGGCCTTGGCCGGCAACTCGAATCACAAAATGCCGAGTCAAACCTAAATGATTTGCCTAATAAAAGCTATCGGATGACAGCTGAATCGAAATTTTTCGCGTTTAAAGTTTAAAGCTAAAGCTCGTCCGCAAGAGAACGGAGCTATTGTATGCGATAAGTTGATCCGAGTCGAATCACGAGGAATTTCAATCGGCGTCGATAAATGTTTGTTCATAATTTTTATTATTAAACACACGATCCATTTTGGTTGAAGGATTCTACAACTACGAATTCAAAAAGGAGCATACAATTATTAAAAACCTAATTAACCAATTAAACCTAATTGAAAGCATAAAAATTCAGATATTAAAAATGATAAAGGATCATCATTAAACTAGCAATTCAAAAACACTTAAATTACTAAACTAGCATAGTCAAACTAGCATACTAATAATGTAGAATGTAAAAACGAGTCTCCCACGCGATCTTCAAACGAAATCTTCAAATGTAATGTGAAAAGGGTAGAGGAATATATTTCTAAGTGTTCTGGACCTTGCCCCTCGAAGTCTGATCATTAAAATGATAAACCAACCGGTATTTATAGATTTCTTCAAAAATAACTGCTCAACCGCCGGAGCGTCGATGGTGCGTCGACGGTGCGTCGATCGACGCGAGCCAGACTGCACGCGTCGACCAGGCAGAGCGTCGATCGATGATGATAGGATCGATGCTTCAAAAGCTATGCGTCGACCATTGCGTCGATTGATGGAGTTAAGATCGACGCTTAAGAACATATGCGTCGACGGTGCGTCGACGGTGCGTCGGTCGACGCGGGAAAAGTGTCGACAGTGCGTTGACCGACGGGGCTAGGATCGACGCTTCAGAAGCTATGCGTCGACCTAGCATCGATCGATGCAAGCGGTACTCGGCGTCGACGCGGGCGCTGCAATGCGGCGCCTGCAGGGCTTCGGCTCGTCCTATTTTCCTCGTTTTGAGCTGAAATATTAAAATTAAGCAAAGTTATATTATTTTATACAAAATAAAGTAAAAACACATTAAACACCATAAGAATTGAAAAACATAGAAAAGAAAAAAAACGATAAAAAGATAAACCTAAAACACGTAAAAGCACATAACACACGATGCAAAAACACACGAAAATCACACACAAATATGTACAAATCAAAAGCCCCATCCGCTAAGAAAATCGACGACGGTTGCACACCGCCGCCCAGGTAGCTGAAGCTATCATCGAGAAGCCCACCCACCGATCCTTCATCTTCGAATCCCGATCATGCTCGCATGCTTCTCCTCCGCCGACGACCGATCAACCACGCATCGTCACTTGTGTCCTGTAACCGCCTAGGTAACTGCCATCGGAATGGGAGAAATGCCCTAAACCCTCGTATAAGATTGATTCTCACACCCTCACTAGTTTTTCTTGTGAAGTCCGCAGCCTTATTTATACAAGCAGGGACGATAACCGCCAAGGAACTGCTCACATCGACTAGGTCAAGACACGTGTCCTAGCCCTAGTCTAATTACCACTAAGATAACCGTCGAGTGATTAGGTCAAGGGCGCAACCTTAACCCTAATATGGGAACCGCCTGGTAACTGCCATTTCCGCGGATCTTCATAGCCGGGTCACGACCCGCTCGCCATCCGTTTCACTAACGAGAATAACTGTCATCATCTACTCCACACTTAGCTGCACGTGTCAACCGGTACTCCCGCGTCATGCTCGCATGTTTCTGCGCCTTCCCACAATTCTCGTGCAAGTGCTACAACACCTTGCACCAAGGTCCGACCCCTATCAAGTAAATTCACATAGAGTCGAGCCCGTGCGCTCCAGAGACATCTCTCGCACACATCTTCGAGCCTTATAAACCAAGTACGAGTAACGCTGACACTTGTGAGAATCACTGCACCGTGCCTAGCATAATTGTTACCTTCCTTCGGTCTTTGCCCATTACCGTTCGCATGTGATCAAACACCAGGTTACCCAGTGTCGAGTCTCGCCCGCATGTAATGAATTGTCTTTAGCCAACATCGAAAACATGTCCGAACCTTGCCCATAAATGCCCACAAGCTCAATCCAATCGTGCGGCCAAGCTAAACCGAAGCCAACATTCGACAAACCCTCAAAGTAATATCTTTTTCCGACGTTGGCGCACCCCATGCGTGCCAACCCGAGTCACTCAGCGGGGCCTGAAAGTCACCCTGTAACACCTAGCTATGCATTGCCATACTCCACACCAAACTGCACCACCGACACTGGGTTACCCAGTGTCTGCACCCAGCACGCCCAAGCGCCCGCAAGCTGCCGACATCGCCCGGCAGGCAGCGCCCGCGAGATGCCGATAGCGCCCAGCGCCTACGCCAACCTTCACGCCCGGAGTCGCGCCATCCCGCTCGCCCATCCCACACCAGGCGTCGCGCCATCCGCTCGCCAACCCACGCCGCATCTCACGCCATCCGCCTCGCCAACCCAGCGCCCACGGCCCAGGCCCCAGCCTACCGGCCACCAGCGCCCAGCGCCGAGCCCATAATGAGCAAAACCTAGCCCAATCGAGCCAAAAAGGCTTAGCCAATTGTCCTAGCAAGACCAATTTAGGTCAAACCTTGGTTAGACCCAGGAAATACAAGGCCTTTTTGGGCTAATCTGGCCCATTTAAACCCAATTAAAACCTAGTTATAAATGGCACACAACTCTCATTTTTGTAAGTATCTCTCATCCCTCCCCAACCTAAGCTTGGGTTTGGATAAAAATTCTTTTTCTAGTTCCTTAGATTTTAATTTTCAAACTTTGCCTTGGGTTATGCCTAAGAAGAATATCAAGTACCCTTGGATTTTATTTTGATGGCAGTTTAATTCAAGATTGTTACTCTTTTCCTTTAATTCAAGTAAGCTTTCTTTTATTTTCATGTTTTGTTTTTTCAATTTCATGCATATTCTTCATTTTGTGATTTTTGCCTTAGCTCTTTGATTTTGTAACACCCGAGCATCAATTGCATATTTTAATATTTCTATTTATCATCATCCATTAAAATATAATTTTTAGTCCCAAGTTCGTCACCATAAGCGATTTTATATTTTATTTTATATAAGAGCCCACAGCTTACCAACAACCCCAGATTTTAGCCTCCAACTTATGAAAACCTCAATCCAGCCCAAGAAGGCTTTACTAAACTTCAATTTATTCCAGTATTATTTATTTTAAATATTATTTATTATATTAATATGTATTCTTAATATATGAATATATTAATATTTCAAAATTTTATTTATATATATAAGTACTAATTAAAGTATATTTTTAAATTTACTAGGTGGACGAGTGTTTTGCATGTAATTGTTGTGTTTTTTTTTCGTGTTTTTAGATAGATTTTTATATTGATTTTAGTAGTTTTGAGTCATTTTTCATTAGGTTTTTAGGTCGTTTTTCTTGTTTTATTGCTTTTCGTGTTTCTTGCCAAACTTTATATTTAATTTGGTTTAATTGGTTCAATTACCTTGAGGTTTGGTGAAATTCTTGGGTTTTTATGTTCAAATCTCTATTTATAGGCTAAGGCATTGAGGACCCAAAATTCAGGCCAAGAGAGGCTCAAAAATGCCCAAACATTCTGGAATGCTGGCCTAGTCTCGCCACCCTCTCGCGCCACCCGGCGCCCCACCGCGCGCCAGCTCGCGCCCGCTCGTGCCATCCCGCCTGGCAGCACACGCACGCGCCCGGCATCTCCAGGCAGCGCCTGCGCGCGGCCTCTCGCCAGCGCCCGCGCCTGCTCGCCAGCACTCGCCGAGCGTCGACATGCGGCGCCATCCATCGCCAGCCCTCGCCCACAAGCGCCCCGCCCAGGCCTTCCGACCAGCGCCAGCGCCCATCTGCGCTCAGGCTCGGCCATGGGCCGAGCCACATCGAGCCATGGTCGAGCCATATCAAGCCATATCGAGCCAAAATGTGCCAAAAAGCTATAAAAGGGTCTAGGAAGGTGCCTACGGGTCAAACTTGGTCAAAATCAAGATTTTCAAGCCTCTAAGGCTATTTTGGCCCATTTAAACCCAATTAAATGTAATATAAATAGACTACAACTCTCATTTTTGTAAAAACACCTCCTCCCAACCCAAGCTTAGGTTTGGGACTTAATTTCTCTCTCTAGATTTAATTTTCAAGCTTTGCCTTGGGTTTGTAAGCTCAAGAAGGATTCAAGTACTCCTTTGGATTTTTAATTTCTTGCAATTTCAAACAAGCTTTTGGATTCTCTCTTTAATTCTAGTAAGCTTTCTTTTAATTTCATGCTTTGTTCTTCATTTATTTTATGCTTTTTGCCTTAGGCATTAGAATTTATGCTTGATCTTATGAATCATCCATGGAATCTAGTTGAGTGACACAATTAGATCATAGATTGAGGCCTAGATCGTTTAATTTCACATTATTTTACATGTTTCATGCATTTTTCTTCCTTTCATGCTTTTAGCCTTAGCACCTTGAATTCATGATGAAACATATGAATTGGCTATGGAATCTAGATGAGTGACACGTCTAGATCATAGATCGGCTCTTGGATCATCTTGATTTTGAGTTTTAAACATGATTTATTTTAAATCTTATTTTTGTGCTTTGTTTAATGCTTAATCTTAGATCTACTCTTTGTTGCTTGTTATTTTCCTTAAAGTTTTGAACTTTCTTGTTAATTTCCATTGCTTTATCCATCCATGCTTTCAATTTTAGTTAATTTTCCTTT
>BMAC01000021.1:1314359-1343659 GCA_014905375.1 Phtheirospermum japonicum
CCTGAATTTTGGTCCTCAATGCCTTAGCCTATAAATAGAGATTTGAACATAAAAACCCAAGAATTTCACCAAACTCAAGGTAATTGAACCAATTAAACCAAATTAAATATAAAGTTGGCAAGAAACACGAAAAGCAATAAAACAAGAAAAACGACCTAAAAACCTAATGAAAAATGACTCAAAACTACTAAAATCAATATAAAAATCTATCTAAAAACACGAAAAAAAAACACAACAATTACATGCAAAACACTCGTCACCTAGTAAATTTAAAAATATACTTTAATTAGTACTTATATATATAAATAAAATTTTGAAATATTAATATATTCATATATTAAGAATACATATTAATATAATAAATAATATTTAAAATAAATAATACTGGAATAAATTGAAGTTTAGTAAAGCTTCTTGGGCTGGATTGAGGTTTTCATAAGTTGGAGGCTAAAATCTGGGGTTGTTGGTAAGCTGTGGGCTCTTATATAAAATAAAATATAAAATCGCTTTTTAGTTAATTTGCTTTATTTGAGTTTTTATGCATTGTTGTACCTTGTGCTTGCATGCTTGTACTTGGTGAAACATTGCATTTTCTTGCTTATTTTCATAATTGCTTTGCATTTTCAATTAAGGCACATGACCGAGGCATTCTACCAACTTTTTATTTCAATTTCTAGCTTATTTTAGCTATTTTAATTGCTTTATTTTCATTTTCTTTATTTTTCCAAGCTTGAAACACATTGAAACCTTCAATCGAATCGAATTCCGATAATACCAAGCCATGAACCCGTTGATTCATTTCAACACCACTAAAACTCTTCTAACAACGAGCAATACGGGACATAGCATTCAACCACGTGCATTTCATTCAACTTTCAACGACTTATTTACGAGGTAGGGACCACCGACTCGTCTTATGTTAAATTCTATGTGCTCAAATCTATGTGCAATGTATATCATGAAATTCGATGTTTATAAATTATTATAGCCGTTGACCGCAAAAGTTGTCCGTGACCAGGGAAAAGGGTCATCGGATTTATCCCGGCGTGCTATATCCAATGATTAAAACCAGGGGCCTAAAGTTCTTATGACCGGGAAAAAGGGTCATCGGGGAAACCCGCCGCATTTTAGCTGCAGTGAACTGTCTTCGACGTTAAAATTACGAATTATATGGTTAAATATGCTATTTTTGAGTGGTATGATTTTGCATGAGATATGTCGGTGTAACTATTGAGTATGTTGAGCTCATCCCAAATCAACAACATTTCTCTTTCAGGTACAAGTGAAGGTATCGAGTGATTGGGATACGAGGAATGGAATAAAACTCTTGATGTTGGTTTATGTTTTCTAAATTTGTTTTATGTTTTAAATAAAAGTCTTACTTCAAACAAATGTTACTTTAACTATCAATTTTAATTGATAGAATTTTGGTCATGTATATTATTATTTTCTGCTGTGTAATTTTGAACATTTTGAAAATTCTCTATACTCTTTTGATTTTACAAATAGATATGTACGTAACGCCAAGTCTATTTTATTATATTTTAAAATACCAACTATATATTTGTTTTATCGAAATTGGGGCGTTACAGGTTGGTATCAGAGCCAAGGTTTTGATTGGTTCTGTAGACTCGACTTGTTTAAAAAAAAATATTTTTATTCCTACTCGTTGAACATTCGTTGATATCCTCAAGGTACAAAAATTCATTTCAAGTATTCAAATATTTAATTAATAATATGTTATTTCATGATTACATTCCATTTGGGTATATTTTACGATTTTAGTTTGATTGCTTTCATTAGTTGTGACATTTCAGAAGTAGATACTGTGGGGTTATTTTGTTGACCAAATATCTTTTGTGGCTCTTGGCTAAAGAAAATGCAATTTTACGACGTATATTGAGAGTTACACCTCGTAAGATAATCAAGAAAATATTATTGATGACATTAGGATATGGCGTCTAATCGAGGAAGAAGAAACGGGAACAGGGTTAACAAAGAAAACCCGACCCATTTTGACCAGACGACCATTGAAGCTATGGACACGGTCTTCACAACCTTTTTCCAACGTCTCCAAGATAACGGTTTGGGGAATGGAGGCAATAACACAAAAGCAGTAGAGCAATTCCGCCTCTACCGACTGCCCACCTTCAATGGTAGAGATGGACCCGATGCAGTGGAAGAGTGGTTTCGATCACTCGAGAGAATCTTTAGGATGATAGCTTGTGACGACGTGCAGAAGGTCACGTGCGCCACTTTTCAGCTAACTGAAGATGCTGATCACTGGTGGGAAGGTTATTGGAGAACCTGTTCGGAGGTAGAACGGGATGCTTTCACATGGAATAAGTTCAAGATGGTGGTCATGGAGAAGTTTTTCCCGCGCTCGTATCGTGATCAGAAGGAGACAGAGTTCCTGAATCTCAAACAAGGGAGCTTGACGGTCATTGAGTACGAGAGGAGGTTTAACCAGTTGAGTCATTTCGCTACGCACCTGGTGGACACCGATTTGAAAAAATCATTGAGGTTCAAAAGAGGCTTGAAGTCCCAACTAGCTGGTATCTTATCAGCACAAGGGGACCTTCCATACTTAGAAATGGTTAAAAGAGCCCAGGACGTAGAGTCGAGTCTTGGAATGGATGAGGTAAAGCCTAAACCCACAACCTTGGTGGATAAGAGGAAGTGGGAAGGTGGAAGCTCTAACCAAGGCAAACAACAGAAAACTGGTGGCGTGTACAGTCAACAGGGAATGGATAACAAACCCACGTGCCGAAATTGTGGTAAGAGACATTTTGGAGAATGCCTTCTGAGGCAAGGAAAATGTTACCGCTGTCATCAGAATGGGCATACAACGCCTTTTTGCCCTGTGTTCGGTCAAAGGCAACAAGGCAATAGAGTGCCAAGGCCAGGACCGGCTACTGGAGGGAATGCTCGAATGTATGCCATGGCACGCAATGAGGCTGAAGAAAATCCTGGAGTTATAACAGGTATGTTAACCATCTCAGGAATTCCTGCTTTTGTGCTTTTTGATACGGGTGCTTCGCACTCTTTTGTGTCAAGGAAATTTCATGATTTATCTGAAGTTTAAAGCACTAGAGTAGAGGAACCCTTAGAAGTTGGTTTACCATCCGGAAATGTGATGATCACAAACTTGATGGATAAGGGAGTGAGAATCGATGTAGGAGGGAAGAATCTTGAGTCTGACTTGTATGTGATCAAAATGAAAGATTTCGACTTGATATTAGGAATGAACTGGCTCACGAAATATCAAGCGAAGATACAATGTCAAGAAAGAGAAATAATTTTGAATCTCCCTGAAGGTGGAGAGATCAAGTTCTATGGAGCTAAGACTAAAACGGTGCCACAAGTGATAACATCAATGAAGGCCATAAAGCTGTTGAACAAAGGGGGATGTGAAGGTTTCCTGGTGAATTTGGTTAGCAATCCAGCGGTCAAGGTAACGCCGCTCGAAGTACCCATCGTCCGAGAGTTTAAGGACGTCTTCCCAGAAAAGTTACCAGGATTACCGCCCAGTCGTCAAGTCGAGTTCGCTATTGAATTGACACCAGGGGCAGCACCCATCTCAAAGGCACCATATAGGATGGCACCGAAGGAACTACAAGAACTAAAGGCACAAATCCAAGAGTTATTGGATTTAGGTTATGTCCGACCGAGTGTTTCACCGTGGGGAGCACCGGTCCTCTTTGTTAAGAAGAAAGATGGGTCAATAAGAATGTGTATCGATTATAGAGAACTTAATAGACTCATAATAAAGAACAAGTACCCGTTACCTCGAATCGAAGACTTATTCGATCAACTAAAAGGAGCAAGAGTCTTCTCTAAGATCGATTTAAGGTCGGGGTATCATCAACTGAAGATCAAAGAGAGTGACATTCCGAAGACTGCTTTTAGAATGAGATATGGACACTACGAATTTGTTGTGATGCCTTTCGGGCTAAGCAATGCTCCAACAGCATTCATGGACTTGATGAATAGGGTTTTCCACCCCTACTTGGATAAGTTCGTCATAGTTTTCATCGATGACATCTTGATTTATTCGAAGAATCAAGAAGAGCACGAAGAACACTTACGAATAGTGTTGGAAACGCTTCGCAAGGAGAAGTTGTATGCGAAATTCAGTAAGTGTGAGTTTTGGATGGACCAAGTAGCGTTCCTTGGTCACATCATCACTGCTCAAGGGATAGAAGTGGATCCATCTAAAGTTGAAGCCATTAATGGATGGGCCACCCCCACGAATGCGAGTGAAGTTCGCAGTTTTCTGGGTCTAGCAGGCTACTATCGGAGATTTATCGAAAGATTTTCCAAGATAGCCGTGTCGACTTACGAGAAAAGGGTAAAAGTTCGTGTGGAGCACGAAGTGCGAGGAGAGTTTTCAAGAGTTGAAGAAAAAGCTCACTTCCGCACCCGTCTTGACAATTCCCGACCCAACAAAGGACTTCGTTATTTATAGAGATGCGTCGAAACAAGGTTTAGGTTGTGTCTTGATGCAAGATGGGAAAGTAGTGGCCTATGCCTCACGACAACTCAAAACCCATGAGACGAACTACCCTACGCATGACTTAGAACTCGCAGCTGTAGTTCATGCTTTAAAGATCTGGAGACACTACTTGTATGGAGGCAAATGTGAGATCTTTACCGACCATAAGAGCATGAAGTATTTGTTCACTCAGAAGGAGTTTAATATGCTTCAAAGAAGATGGTTGGAATTGGTTAAAGATTATGACTGCACCATTAACTACCATCCAGGGAAGGCGAATGTGGTAGCTGATGCATTGAGTCGTAAGGGAGGACTAATGAGTTTAGCTTCCGAGCAAGATAAGTTGGTTGAGGCGTTCGCCAAAATGAAGATCGAAATGGTGATAACTCCAAGGAACACAAAGGGGATCTTAGCATCCTTAGTAGTAAAACCAACATTGAGAGAAAGGATCAAGGAAACTAAAACTCATGATGGTTTCATAAGCAAGATGAAGGAGAAAGTACAGAAAGGAACCATCAAAGGTTTTGTCTTAGCGGAAGATGGAGTGTTGTTTTATGAAGGAAGAATTTGTGTTCCAAAAGATGAGAGTCTAAGGAAAGAAATTATGGAAGAAGCCCATTGTGCTCCTTACACTGCACATCCTGATGGTACCAAGATGTATATGGATTTGAAGACAGTATTTTGGTGGAGGAGCATGAAGAGAGACATTGCCACCTTTGTGGGGAAGTGTCTAGTTTGTCAGCAAGTTAAGGCTAAACATCAACGACCGCCAGGTTTGCTAAAACCACTAGAGATTTCAGAATGGAAGTGGGATCATATCTCGATGGAATTCGTGGTAGGCTTACCGCCATCGACGAGAGGTAATAAGGCGATGTGGGTAATAGTAGATCGTTTAACTAAGTCGGCCCACTTTTTACCGGTCAATATGACATTCAACATGGAACAATATGCTCAAATCTATATTCGGGAAATTATTAAGTTGCATGGAGTACCGGTCTCAATTGTGTCGGATCGAGATACGAGGTTCACCTCGAACTTTTGGAAAAGCTTACAAAGTGCTTTGGGCACTAAACTGAAGTTCAGTACGGCTTATCACCCACAAACAGATGGTCAAACTGAGGGACTAACCAGGTCATGGAGGATATGCTGAGAACCTGCATACTTGACTTAGGAAGTCAGTGGGAAGCTTTACTAGATTTGGTAGAATTTGCTTACAATAACAGTTATCAATCCACCATTGGTATGGCTCCATACGAGGCTCTGTACGGAAGAAAGTGTAGATCTCCTCTGTACTGGGACGATGTAGGGGAGAGAAAGATTTTGGGCCCCGAATTGGTTCAAGAGACGGTTAAACACATTGCCACGATCCGATACCGGATTAGAATTGCGTAGGATCGACAGAAGTCTTATGCAGACCGTCAAAGGAAGGATCTGCATTTCGAAGTAGGCGACAAAGTGTTTCTGAAAGTAGCGCCAGTACGAGGTGTAGTGAGATTTGGTAAAAAGGGAAAGTTGAAACCAAGATACATAGGGCCGTTTGAGATTCTTAAAAGAATTGGAGAATTGGCCTACGAACTTGCGCTACCACCAAGTTTATCGAGCATTCATAATGTCTTCCATGTATCGATGCTAAAAAAGTATGTCTACGATCCACACCACATCGTGAGATATGAAGAGTTGGAGGTTAATAAGGATTTAACCTATGAGGAAGCTCCGGAAGCGATTTTGGATCGTAAGATAGACCGATTAGGAATAAGGAGATAGCATTGATCAAGGTGCAATGGAAACGTCATGGGATGAATGAGGCCACTTGGGAACAGGAGGAAGAGTTCAGGGCAAAGTATCCAAATTTCAGCATTTCCGGTAAGTGCATGATTTTGAGGACAAAATTTTTCTAAGGGGGGTAGGTTGTAACACCCGAGCATCAATTTCATATTTTAATATTTCTATTTATCGTCATGCATTAAAATATAATTTTAGTCTCAAGTTCGTCACCATAAGCGATTTTATATTTTATTTTGAATAGTCTAAGAACTCTATTTTTAAACGGATTGATAGTTCGTTTGCCAAATAAATCATATAGCTCAACTTTTAAAACTAATATAACTTATTAATATTTTATTACTTAATTATTTATTATTCCTAAACCTTTTAAGATTAGGATTTATTTAATTATTTATTATTTTATCAAATCTAATCCTATTAAGAATAAGATTTATATTATTTATTATTTTATCAATCCTAAACCTTTTAGGAATAGGATTTAAAACTTAACTATATATATATATACGAATACTCATTGTCAAGTTTTTCACACTTTCAATTTTAGTTTTTCACAATCCACGCTCAAGACAATCAGGTAGAGTTTGGTTCTCTATTTTTTTCTAAATATCTCAAAGCAGCAACTTTCATCAACAAATTAATCCCAACCAATTTATACCAAATAACTCCAACCATCACCACCGCCGACGTCATCATCTTAGCCAAAAACCATCCAACCCGACAACTCCAAATTGTTTTTCCACAAACCAAAACCCCAATCAGCCACGGCCCGATCAAAGACCCGAATCTATCATCAAACCCTAACCCAGGCCCGAATTCAAAACAAACCAACCTCCAACGTCGACACCAACCCCAAAACATTCCCGGCCCAAACCGTAATCACCACCATGCCCGAACGGTCCAGCTGCTAAAATCACCACCACCATCGTCGGTCCCCACACCAGACGAAGCAAACCCAGAGTCCCCACAGCCGCCATCACCAACCTGCTGAACCATCGCCACCCAAATCACCAACCGCCGTTCACAATCCGGCAACCGAAATCCAAACCCCCAAACCACAACACCCACCATGAACCCACCGCCGCCCAGTAACCACCACTCAGCGAGAAATACCGCCGCCTTGCAGCCGCCTTTCGTTGGGTTCCATCCGCTGGTCCACCACCATCGAAGATGAACACCACCGCCTACCCTTTCGGCAGCCGGCGGCGACTGAGGAAGGGAGAAGGTTTCGCCCCGTCTGTCATCGCCTAACGCTGGAGCCGCCGTTTTCCATCCCGAGCCGCCGTTGAATTTTAGAGAGATGGAGAGGAGCGTTGCCGCTGAGCCAGCCGCTGGCCGTTGTTCTCCGCCGGTATTCACCGAAGACCGGAGCGGCTGTCTTGAGCTGTCGTTGCTGCGGCCGCGTGAAGAAAGAGAAAAGAAAGAAAAGAAAGGAGAGAAAACGGGCGGATAATGAAGGATTTAGGGCTGAAATTCCTTTTATACCAGCCCATCTTCCCAGAAATTACAAATTGACCCCCAGCATTTTTACCCTTGTTTCAATTGAGCCCACAGCTTACCAACAACCCCAGATTTAGCCTCCAACTTATGAAAACCTCAATCCATCCCAAGAAGCTTTACTAAACTTCAATTTAGTCCTGTATTATTTATTTTAAATATTATTTGTTATATTAATATGTATTTTTAATATCTGAATATATTAATATTTCAAAAGTTTATTTATATATATATAAGTACTAATTAAAGTATATTTTTAAATTTACTAGGTGACGAGTAATACGGGACATAGGATTCAACCACGTGCATTTCATTCAACTTTCAACGACTTATTTACAAGGTAGGGACCACCGACTCGTCTTATGTTAAATTCTATGTGCTCAAATCTATGTGCAATGTATATCATGAAATTCGATGTTTATAAATTAATATAGTCGTGGACCGCAAAAGTTGTTCATGACCAGGGAAAAGGGTCATCGGGTTTATCCCAGCGTGCTATATCCAATGATTAAAACCAGGGGCCTAAAGTGCCTATGACCGGGAAAAAGGGTCTTCGGGGAAACCCGCCGCATTTTAGCTGCAGTCAACTATCTTCGACGTTAAAATTACGAATTATATGGTTAAATGTGCTATTTTTGAGTGGTATGATTTTGCATGAGATATGTCGGTGTAACTATTGAGTATGTTGAGCTCATCCCAAATCAACAACATTTTTCTTTCAGGTACAAGTGAAGGTATCGAGTGATTGGGATACGAGGAATGGAATAAAACTCTTGATGTTGGTTTATGTTTTCTAAATTTGTTTTATATTTTAAATAAAAGTCATACTTCAAACAAATGCTACTTTAACTATCAATTTTAATTGATAGAATTTTGGTCATGTATATTATTATTTTTCGCTGTGTAATTTTGAACATTTTGAAAATTCTCTATACTCTTTTGATTTTACAAATAGATATGTACGTAACGCCAAGTCTATTTTATTATATTTTAAAATACCAACTATATATTTGTTTGGGAAAAAGATTGTAACCATCCTGTACTATACACGTTTTTTGGGTTTGCATCCTAACGTTTTTTTTTGTAATTTAATGCATCATGTACTTCAAAAAATTCTGAAAGTGCATCCTCCGACCAGCCAACTCGCCCCAATTCACCAAAACTCACATAGTCTCACAAGTGAGGTTGCATATTTTCAAACCCGTATACTTTAGGTGAGTTCTGGGGAATTTATTATTTATTTAAAACTAGTTCCGGCATATTTTATTAAATATGCAAAATCACCGAATTTAATATTTAATAAATAGTAAATTTTATTTATTTAATCAAACTAGTTCCGGCAAATGTTAGGATAAAATATGGTTTGCATATTTATTTAATAAATTATAGTTTTTATTTAATAAAACTAGTTTTTTCTAAATTTTGTATAGTACAGGATGCACTTTCAAAATTTTGTATAGTACAGGATGCATTAAATTACAAAAAAAAACGTTAGGATGCAAACCCAAAAAACGTGTATAGTACAGGATGGTTACAATCTTTTTTCCTATTTGTTTTATCGAAATCGGGGCGTTACAGATTTCTTACTTGATCTTGTGAATCGTCTATGGAATCTAGGTGAGTGACACACCGAGGTTAGAGATCGAGTCCTTGATCGTTCTTATTTTGAGTTTTTCATATGCTTTATTTTGATTTTTATTTTCATGCATTGTTTCATGTTTAATCCTAGATCTATGCTTTGTTGCTTGTTATTTTTTTATAAAGTTTTAAACTTTCTAGTCAACTTTTATTGCTTTATCCATTCATGCTTTCGATTTTTGTCAATTTGCATTATTCAAGTTTTTATGTTCATGCAAGCATGGTTGTACCTTGAGCTTTTATGCTTGTACTTGGTGAAACATTGCTTGTTCTTGCTTATTTTCCTTCTTGCTTTGCATTTTCAATTAAGGCATACGACTATGCATCCGAACAACATGTAATTTCATTTCTTAGCTTAGTTTAGTTAGTTTAATTGCTTTATTTCATTCTCCTCTCATTTCTTCAAGCTACAAACACATTGATTCTCACAATCGAATCGATTCCGATAATACCAAGCCATGAACCCCTTTATTTTCTAAAACCACTAAAAATGACAAAACATGCGTCTACCAGTTTCGTGACCCAATCTTTTCTATTTGGACCCACCATCTTCTCTAAAATGCTCTTCAATTGGCGGTTGCTTGTTTCAACTTGACCGAAGGTTTGAGGATGGTAAGGGGTAGCCACTTTGTGTCGTACTCCGCACTTATTTATCAATCTCTCGAATGCTCTATTGCAGAAGTGACTCCCTCCATCACTTATTATCGTTCTGGGACTCCAAATCTCCTAAAAATATTTTCTCATAGAAATTTCAAGACGATCTCCGCATTAGCCTTGCGTGTAGGAATAACTTCCACCCATTTGGACACATAGTCAACGCCCACCAGGATGTACTCATAATCGCCACTCTTTGGAAACGGCCCCATAAAGTCAATTCCCCACACGTCAAAAATCTCCACTACTTGATTTGGTACTAGTGGCATCTCATCTATTCTCCCTATATTCCCCGTCCTTTGGCAGTTTCCGCATGTCTTGCAATACCCGTAAGCATCGAAGAACGGGGTTAGCCAATAAAAACCCGCCAAGAGAATCTTGAATGCTGTTTTCTATGCCCCGAAATGCCCACCAAGGTCGTGGCAGAAGTGCAGAATGCTTGTCATCTCATCGTCCGGAACACAACGTCTATTAAGCCCATCTTTTCATCATTTAAACACGAAGGGGTCGTCCCAGAAGTAGCTCCTGCATTTATGCAAAAACCTTTTTCTCTCTTGGTCGTTCAAGTGGTTAGGTATAATATCACAAGCAAGAAAATTCACAATATCCGCATTCCAAGGAGTAATCGAAACATCAAGAGCATAAGCATTTTCATATGTAAATAAATCATCAATAATGCCTTGTTCATTCTTATCATTTTCAGTTACCATCCTAGATAGATGATCAGCCACAACATTTTTACAGCCACGTCTATCCTTAATCTCTACGTCAAACTCTTATAATAACAAAATCAAACGAATCAAACGTGGTTTACTTTGTGGTTTAGCAAATAAATGGTGTAATGCAGCATGATCATTATGCACAATCACCTTAGCTCCAAAAATATAAGATTGGAATTTATCTAATGAGTATACTACTGCTAGCAATTCTTTTTCAGTGGTTGTATAGTTACGTTGGCCGTAGTTAAGCATATAACTCACATAGTAAATAACCTTAAGCAATTTATCGACATGTTGCCCTAGAACAGACCCTACAGCTTCGTTGGACGCATCACACATTATTTCAAATGGTAGGGTCCAATCAGGGGCAACAACAACCGGTGCTGATGTAAGCTTTTATTTAAGAGTTTCAAACGCATTCATACAAGCTTCACCAAACACAAACGGAGTATCTTGAGTTAACAATTGACATAATGGGCGACTAATATTCGAAAAATCTTTAATAAGACGCCTATAAAACTCCGCATGCCCAAGAAAACTCCGTACTCCTTTAACATCACGAGGGGGGGGGGGGGGGGGGGGGGGGGGAGGAAGAGTTTCAATAACATCAATCTTTGCCTTATCTACTTCCAACCCTTTCCTAGAAACAACATGACCTAGTACAGTGCCACTTTTCACTATAAAATGGTATTTCTCCCAACTCAATATAAGACTCTTCTCTATGCAACGTTCTAACACTTTAGCCAAATTAGACAAACAACTTTCAAAGGAATCACCGAAAATAGAAAAATCGTCCATAAATACTTCCAGCAAATCATCAATAAAATCAGTAAAGATGGAAACGTCGCGGGAGCATTGCATAAACCAAACGGCATCCTCCGGAATGCAAACGTGCCAAAGGGGCACGTGAAGGTGGTCTTACTTTGATTCTCCGGGGCTATAGCCACTTGATAGTAACCGGATAGGTCATCCAGGAAATAGTAGAATTCATGCCCGACCAGCCTGTCGAGAAGTTGGTCAATGAATGGTAATGGAAAGTGGTCTTTTCTCGTTGCTGTTTTCAATTTCCTATAATGAATACACACACGCCATCCTGTGGTCAGTCTTGTAGGGACAATTTCGCCTTTGTCATTTTCGACTATGGTGATGCCGCCTTTCTTGGGCACTACATGAACCGGGCTCACCTATTTACTATCAGAAATCGCATAAATAATCCCTTCTTCCTTCAACTTCAAAATTTCTTTCTTGACCACTTCATACAATGTCAGCGTAATCTTCGCTGGCTGTCTCTTACCGGCCTTACATCAGGTTCTAACTCTATCCGGTGCATGCAAGTGGTGGGACTGATCCCTTTGATGTCGCTAATGCTCTATCCTATGGCTTCTTTGTTCTTGCTAACACCGCAGTCAATTCTTTTTCTTCATGTTCTTTTAATCTAGAATATATAATGACGGGCTTTTTGTTGTCGGGCTCGAGAAAAATGTATTTCAAATGGTTTGGTAGTGGTTTTAGATCTACATTGGGTTAGAGCTCTGGTGCGTTAGATATTTCATATAACTCTTCATCAAACTCGTTAAAGTCCTCATAATCTTCAGTGATTTTTCTCAAGTCAACTTCTAGTATATCAGCCACCCTTCTCAAAAATTCGGCGTCGTCCTCGTCGCTTAAATCGTCCAAAACTGTGATTCCTTTTAGCTTGTGGACGCATGATGCAATAGGATCAAAGAACGAACAATAATCTTGCATGGCAAGGATAGGAGTGTTTTGAATATCCTTTAGAGAAAACGTCACTGATTCGCCCAAAACGGTCATTGTCATCCTTCCTTTGTGTCATCAATCAAAGTAAGGGAGGTAGACATAAACGGGTGCCCCAACAAAATTGTATGCTCCTTGCTCTCAGTCGGTACTTCGCCAACGTCCAAAGTCACAAAATCAACTGGTATCACAAGCTCTCCAACCTGCACTAAAACATCTTCAACAATCCCCAGAGGTTGTCGAATTGAGCGATCGACCAACTGTAGTCGCATGGTTGTTGGCTTTAGTGTCTCAAGATCAAATTCTCGATAAAGTGAATAAGGCATTAGATTAATTTCTGCCCCAAGATCTAACATCCCTCGTGTTGTTTGTACATTAGCTAAGGAAATAGTAATGCAGAAACTTCTTGGATCTTGTTCCTTGGGTGGTAATGGTTTCTTGAAAATTGCGCTCACTTACTTCATTAATGCTACATGCTGATTTGTCGCCAAGCGTCTCTCTCTTGAAGCAAGTTCTTTGAAACATTTAACATAGGCCGACATCGTTTTGATCACATCCAAAAGAGGCAAGTTAATATTGACGTTCTTCAATAGATTATATAATTCCATGAATCTTTTGTTCTCTTTAATTGGACGCAAATAGCTCGGAAAAGGAACAACATCCTTTATTGGGGTCGTCAACTGCTTTGGCTGCGATGGTTTAGGGACATCATCTCGGGTAAGGGCACCATTCAGAATTGTCCCTTTTATGGATCCAGGGACATATCTATTAGAGGACTTATGCAGCTGATCCACCGGGTTAGAAATATCTTCTTTGGTTGGAGTAGGTGTCTTGTCCTCGTCGTCGACTTCATTATCTAGGTCAACTATACTGTTGTCGATCTTCTTGCCGCTGCAAAGGACATGGACTGCCGAAGCTTGTTCTGGTTGGCTTGGAAGTCAATCTTTCTCGTTTAAAATCTTGGCCACAGAAGTTGAGATTTGACCAACCGTGAACTCTAGTCTCTTCATAGACCTTGATAGTTCCTTCACTTCATCTCTAACTTGTGTGACTTCATTTCTAACTTGTGCGAGTCCATCTCAGTTTCTAATAGTTTCGGCCACTTGATTCTGCTGCCAAACCAATAGCTGATCATTGGATTGAACATTAGTAGACACTTGCCCTTGCATATGGAAATTGTTTCGAGGGGGGATGGTAGTGGTACTGACGCATGTGGTAGTGAGTACTGCGGGTCGGGTTGCGCATAATTTGGGCTCTCAGGACCCCACTTAAAAACATGAGAATCGCGTTGTGTCTGAAATTGCTTTGTGGGTCTCTGCCCTGAATTTGGTTGGTTTGAAAAATTATAGATGGCGTTAACGTCCTCTCGTTGTTCAGTGTTTGTTGGGCACATATTCGCCAAATGTTCGGTAGATCCACGTTGGTCACATGTCTCAACGGTCTTCTTTGAAGAAGCTTGGCTCGATCACGCAGCTCTCCATGCTACTAATTCCTCGTTAAATACTTCCCTGGTCATCTCCTTGATCCCGTGGCCATCACGCACCAAAACCTTAACTCCTTCATCTTTATCATTCTCGGTCATAGACACTTCAGTTACTTTTAATTTACGAGGTCATGAGTTGGTTTGTCTAGATTTTTCGCTCTGCTTCTCCAACACTCGTTTTGCCTCGAGGGCCGTTAGGTCTCCAAAATCTCCTTCTGCTGCTATTTCAACTTGACTTTTCTCAATGTTCAACAAACCATCAAAGAAAAATTGATTGATCATCTCGGGGGAGTAGTTATGGTGGGGGCATGCTTATAAAAGTGTCTTGTAATGCTCCCATGTCTCATGAAATAATTCTCCCTCCAACTATTTAAAGTTAGCAATTTGCCTTCGAAGATGCCCCGTTGTCTGTGTTGAATAGTAATGATTGAGGAACTTCTCGCTTATCATCTCCCAATCAGTTAACGATCTCGGTTCTAAGGATAGTAACCACGTCTTCGCTTTGTCCTTCATGCTATAGGGAAAACAAATCATTTCCAACTCCTCTCGGTTAAGACCCATAGCCGCAAATCTGCTCACTTCATCAACAAAACAGTTTAAAAACGCTAAAGGGTCTTCATGTGCATTTCAGTGAAAAGTCGGGAGTAAATTAATTTGATGCGGTTTAATCCCCACCTCCCTTGCAGTTGCTCCAAGAACAATAGCAAACCCAAAAGGCACAACCTTCGGACATGCCAAATCGCCTTGTCTAAGTGCTTAAGCGTGCCTCGGTGCTCTCTCTCGATGATAAACTTCCTCATATTTACTTTCATCAAAATCTCAAAGTCTTGGTCATTGAGCCATTCATCTACATGCTCTCGTTGAGGGGGTGGTCTTTCAAAATAATTGTCATGTAAGTTCTCGATATGTTGTGCGTTTCTCCCTCTGTTTCGTTGTCCTTGTTGTTGCTCGGCCCGATGGGCTCGTGGTTGATTTCGGCCTATAAATCATTGCGGTTTGCTTCCATATTCTCCCCTACGTCTTCGTGTTGAGGTAAGGGAAAGTCATTATTTTAAGCGTCGAATAACTCATTATGGCCGTCTCCATGATTTGATCGTCTCGCCATGGTCTCGGGAATCTCGTCGCACATAATATCCGTATCTATAGAAGAAACGCTCTCGGGAACGGACACGGGTCTTGGTCTTGTTGGATTTTCACGGTGGATGTCGTCAAAGAATGGTGCAAGATCGAGGTGAAGTGAATGTCTACCTTGCATAAACTCAACAAAACACAAACGTATTAAGCGACAAAATCCAAATCAAGCACACGTATGCAAATAAACGATGGGTTTAAAATAAAATGAACAAAAATCTTTGACTCCTTATTGTTGTCCCCGGCAACGGCGCCAAATTTTTGAACCAAGCTTTTATGCACCCCAATTATATATATTTAAATTAAACATTCAAGCTTGCTCGCAAGAGTACGAGGACACTTGTAGGGTGGAAACTTGACTCAAGTCGTCTCTTTCAATCTTCATTTTTTACGTGTTGAGCTCCTCCGGTTACTTAGCTATAACATGAAAAATAGAGAGAATTCACCTATTTGCATCAATTAAGATCAAAATGCGGTAAAATAAGTTGAAAATACAAAAATATACGAATTTAAGCTTAAACTATCCAACTTATACAAAAAATAATAGGAAAAACTAACTAATTTACTAATAAAAATGAGCACAAATACAAGTTAATCAGTTATGGCTAAAGTTTCATATCCTTTTTAGAGATTTCCAATGACCGATATTTCTAATGATAATTTGTTATTTTAATATTCTAATGGTATGTTATTATTTTACTATATTTTTTGTGCAATTATAACTAATTTAAAATAATTTTTGAAAAAACACACTCACTCTTAATCGAGCTTTTGGATTTGTACTATTATTGTTATACTATATAATTGTTAGAATTATTATTATCACCATTATTATTATTGTTGTTTTTGTTGTTGATGTTGTTATTATTGTGACAAAATACTTATCAATTGACAGGTATAATTATATAGTCATTAATTATTCATCCAATTATACCATAAGTCTTACAACATTCATTAATGTTTTAGTAAAGAAATTATTCCTTAATATTCATAATTATACATTAGTATTAATTATGTACATACATTTCTCATTAAACTAATTATAACACATAATTTAAGGTACATTTAATCTCTTAGCTAACTTTTATAACTTAAATACACATTTAAGTCAAACATATCATAATATCAAAATCCTCTTATGGAAACTTTGAAATATCATAATATCAAAAAATAGATTTTAGTGTATTTGTTAATATATGCTATTACCATTTATAATGAGTTGTTAATTAGATATATTTCATAATTAATTAAATTAGCATTCATAATTTATTTTACAATAAATGAATTGCTTTAATTGTTTATCATACACACATATAAGTTACAATAATAACAAAAAAGTTCATATGGAAAGTAACAAATAAAAATATTCCAAATTATATCTTAATAATTACAAATTTGATTTATGGAATTACTCTCTCTCTCTCTCTCTCTCTCTCTCTATATATATATATATATATATATATATATATATATAGATTTCCACACATTTTAGAAAAACAAGATACATTATTCATACAATCAAATTGACAAATAATCTCATTATATATTTTTTAATTTGATATAGTATATTATTGTTAATCTTATAAATTAAAATATTTTTCATTTTTAATGATTGTATTAATTCATTTTTATTCATCCTAAAGAAATGAGGGAAATCACCAAGTCTACAAATTGGCATCAAAGGACAATTGTCGAACATAAGTCATGACGGTAGCATTCATTATTTTTTTTTTATAATCTCATGATTTTGTTTATATAGTTTCACATACACACACGCGCGCGCGCGCACTCACACACATATATTTGTTATATATACAAGAGAAAATTATAAGAAAACTTTTCTTTCAAGACCATTTATAAATTAATGTTGTTTATAATATTTGAGCAATAATGCTGGAGATAACTATATTATGTTCCTCAAGTTTCGGTGATAACGATTATGCAATAACAATTAATAAAAGTCAAGGCCAATCTCTATATTACGTTGGACTTTTCTTTAATAAACCTGTTTTCAGTCATGGTCAATTGTATGTTGCAATATCAAAGGTGACCAACCGAAAATATTTAAAAATCTTGTTTTGTTTAGATGAAAATAAACGTAGAAAAAAAACTACGAATGTTGTGTATAAGGAGGTATTTCATAATTTGTAAAATACAATTTTCTAATTAATAATAGTTTTGATAACTATGTTCTATATAATGTTTAATTCTTCAATTTCTTCAATTTATTATTTTAATCTTTATTTTATTATATATTTTTTAAAATTATTATAACCACTTATTTATTATATTATTAACATAAAAATAATATTAAATATTTAATAAATTAAACTTTAAAATCATCGCACGCACACGGTTCTAACACTAGTTAAAGTACAAAATAGGAGTGATGAGCATAAAATGGGCTCATGATACATCAAGCGTCCGAATTCGTAATATAAATTGGCAAATTTAACAGCAGCATTAGTTTTTTTACCAAGTATATTATGCTTCGATTACTAATCGCCAGCCGCCGCAACATCGCTCCATCTACTTCCCGCTGCATCTCATCCACGCCCTATCTCAACGAATCATGGATGGACAAAATGAAAGGAATGTTCACTGGCCAGAAGACCACCGCCGAAGCCTCCGAAACAGCCGATTCTTTTACCCTTCTCCGTGAGTAATTTCCCGCGCACAAGTTTGTAAAATAGCGATTTACACTTTTTCATTTTTTTTCTGTGAAAACATAAAACAGGGTTTGCGGAGGAGTTGAGCAAAGCCAGGAAGTTGCGGAAATTGAAGCAGTACGTGGTGGGGAGGGGCAGTGAGGCCTCTTTTGCCGATGCATTTGAGAAGCAAGAAGCCATAATTCGTTGCCTTGGGGGTTTTGATCCTACCGGGAAGGTTGGGTCTCATCGTCTCTCTCTCTCTCTATTCCTGATTGATTAATTATATCGCTTCTGTTGTTAATTACGTCATTAAGATCACAAGCTCTTCCTCATTTGCTGGATGTTTGAATGTCTGTTACCTCCTCCAACCTTCTAATGACATGTGTCAGCGCTTTCGATAGTCTCTAATTACTGTGATTCAAGCGAGAATGATTTTTTTTTTTTTTAATTTTATTTTTGAGAAATGTATGGTTGGAGACGGGATTAATTCAATTCATCCTCTTTAAAAGTATATTCCAAATGTGAACCAGCATCACTTACATTATTAGTCCGTGTTTTTGACGACGTGGTCATGCAATTTTGCTTCACATGGAAAGCTCCTCTATCTTTTAGAAATTAGCGACCCGCCCCCCAATGTAGCAAGTCCCGTCTGGACTTTAGATTTTGTAGAGATGGAAACAACATTTACTGATTGCTTGTTACTTGTTGTCTTATTATGGTTGGTTGGCTAATGTAGGAAAACCATTGGGGTATGAACCATATAAAGGTTTAAAGCTCGAAGAACTAGTGAAAGAACAATATGAAAACAGTTGATTGCTCATAGTTGATGGAACATAAGCATAGACAAAAAAGGTGCATGCATAAAATCGAGGATTCAAGTTGCTTCATAATATAGAAGACAAACACAATCGCTGTGGGTTTTTATTTAACAAGATCCAATTATTGATTGACAAACTTTTTTTGCATGTTGCAAATCAAAAGCTTTTATGCTGTTGTATAAAAAGCTAGAAGATGCTAATCTCTTCATTAGAAGCTCTGAGACAAAGTTTATGATTTTCAGTTCCTCAATTATCTAAATGATGAAGAATCAATAATTTCAGTTGGTTCAGATATTTAGCAACTCATCACTTGCTTTCATGTACTGTTGCCTGCAAATGATACCATTTAACGAAGGCATATGGTTTATGTAATGGGTTTTTCTTGTCAGATGTACATTAAGTCGTTTACTTGACAGTCTTCTGCATTCAACATTTTCAGTTTGTCAGATGAATAGTTGAAGTTATTACTTGACATCCTTATTAAGCTATTGTCCTTTTACTAAATCAGGAAATGAAAAACTCATGTCTGAATGCTGCTGGCAATGATGTATATTTGGAGTAATCAAGTTTTCTTGCGTTCAATTAGCTTTCTATTTATTGTAGAACATTCAAACCAGTCACAAGAAGGATGTAGCAAAACACTGTAATTGCACTATAGTTGATGTTGAAAATGCCTTGGCAAAGTTTACATGGGCAGTAGAAGCCCAGAGAAAGATTGAACAGCTTAAAGCGGAAGGGAAAGAAATGCCCAAGAGCTTGGCAGAGGTATTCATCATGTCTCTATATTTCTCTTTTTCTCGCAATGCTGCATTTTTTTAATGGAAGTATTTATATGCTGGATAACTACCACTTTGGCTGCATTTAGTTGATGAATATGTTTAAGTTCTAGAGAATGTTTAAGTTGCTAGTGAGGGTAACAGAGACACGTGTTCGTGTGCCCTATTGTCTTACAGATATATTGATTGATGGGTCATTTTCTTTAGTCATTTACGGTTAGTTTCAATTGGCAAGTGAAAGTATATTTGGAGTTCGTTGTTCTTTAACAAATAACGCCAACTGTTGCTCTCTAAAGCAAATTATTCAATTGAAGGTAAAGTATTTTAAGGGAAACATAATTTTCACTCTTGGCATCATCATCTTGTTTAAAGAGACTAGTTTAGAACACCCCTAGCTTTGTCCAAATTTATTCCCATGAAGTTTATCAAAAATTACAGAAGTCCCCCTATAGTTAATCTTGATCACACTAACTTCTCTAACTTGTCATGGAATAATGCAGTTATATTCTACAGTACTAATACATACATTCTAAATTACCTTGGTAAATTATATTTGTATTAATATACTAATAACAAAATTGATCTGCTATATTTATTTTTTCTGTCACCTTATTTCTATTTCTTAAAATCTTTTGAGCACTGCAATCAGTTGTACTTGTATCAATGTCACATGAAATACCAATTGGTTATTCATATCCATGAAACGACTTTTATATGTTAATTTTTTTTTTTTAATTTGAGATCATACATGATGATGGCAGTTCTGGTGGAGAAGAGATTATAATCAATTTATAGATTCAACTATGGTCTCATCTCCTGGACCTCGTGGTATTTACAGTGGTGTGTCGATAAAGCTACCTTACATATTTCGGAATATTACATGGTTTTATTAGGATAGACTACTAGGGGTTGAATTGTAGAATTTAAAAGTTTCAAAGTATGTAATTATAATGTGACAAAGCATTGGGTAGGATTCTCCATTTTAGACAAATCTTAAGGGTGGGTGTTAAGAGTCAAGAATCAAGAAAAGATAGATAAAGATAAGAGGTTTATTGACAATAAATGAGAAAAGAGTAACCAGAAGTGTTAATCACTTCGCAGCAGAATATAATTCTGCCCAACAAGAATAAACTTGCCCAATAGCCAATACTATTACAATGAAATTTGATTGCTCAACATCTAGGGGACTCCCTATATTTTACTAAACTATTACAAATATAAAAGGAAAGAGAAGCCTGAAAATAAATAATCTGGGAATCAATCAAGATCCCGCAAATTAAGCATCCTATCAAGATCCTGATATTAAGCCTCCCATCATTCTAACTTATTTATTCACATAATGTGTCCGTCAAAGGGTTATGTTGCCTTTAATAAAAGGCAAAGTGTCATTCATGAAAAACATTAGGATTTTCTCACAGCCATTTGTGTCAGGGGAGGTCGATGTAATTTCAGAAGTCTACTAGGGTCTAACCGTGTTAGGACCTGATAGAGTCAAGGGTTTCGAATAGAGAATATATTAATTATAATAAAATAAACGAAACAAACAGGTGAAGCCTGCCCCAAGCGCAGAGAGCTGATTTCCTCAAGTAGTGAAAACTCCTGCCCAAGCAGTATTCTGCCGATATTTTCTAATGATCTCTCGATACCTAAAAAGACTGCAACCCATTACTTATATAGATAAATAACTCCAACCCTAATCCTAACCCTAACCCTCACCCGATAGGCCCAAAGCCCACTAATTATTTTGAATTAGCATATGAAATATAATAAATCGATCCCTATCAAAACCTAAGGCAGGTTTAACTATCACATTGACAAAATGAAAATTTTATTTTTGTCATCTATCTTATCATATATTGTTGGTGGTGGTACCTAATATTTTCAATGATCTTCTGTTCTTTCCCTTGGGACCACTTTTTGGTAGCACTCGGTATCATATCTTGCTTTGATGGAGAAGAGGTTTATGTGGGGTTCTATACCCCTAGTAACATTTCCAATTCAGTATTTTCAACCTAATCTGGTTCCACTAACTTGGAAAACAGACAAAGCTATTTTCTTTTTATAAAATGCGACAACATCAGCTCTGCCCCTACTCCTACTTCCCTCAAAAGTTGGGTATAGGGGGTAGGGGAGGAATTTTAAGAGAAGGTATTGTTGCTTTATCCAACTAAGTTGGAATTATCTTACTGCATGTTCTAACCCTCAAAGGCTTAAACAGATATGGCGAGGTTTAACTACCTTGAACTCAACACAAGTAGAAAACGAGCATGTGAACGATCCTTAAGATTTGCACAGAGGCATCATAAGATTGCAAGAAACCTGTTTTCATTTCCTTGACATAATGTTACTCCAAGCAGAACCCAAATGTTTGCAGTTTCATTAGTTACACAAAAGATCATACCTATCTAAATTCTAATGCTAGTTCATTTCGTATTTGCTCGTAGTTTCATTTCCTTCAGAATACTGACATCCGTCCCTCTTTGCCTATGAGTCCTCTCTCACCATCATCCTTTTCTTTTGGTCTCTGAATGTCTTTGAAACTTTTACTTTCATGATTCTGGCAATTTTTTATTTTCCAATTCATTTGTTGTTAAACTAAAATTTAAAACCTTTTCAATTGGGCCCCACAATTCTGTCCAAAATTGGTCAATACACGCTGGTACAAAGTAAGGTTCATTATAATAGTATGGAGGAGAGGATTAATATAACAAATAGAATAGTATGTTAGGTAAGGACATCGTTGAAGGAACTTGGGAGAAAGGCCACGGATATAACTTGATATGAGTCTTTCTAGTCATCCTTTTGAGATTTGGAGCTTGCAATTTTTCATTCTATGTATGCGAGCGGCAGGAAAAGAGTGCAAATGAGAGTGAACTGTCAGTTGACTGAGATAAAAGAATTTGAAATAAGTGAGGAGAGGGAAAACAATGTGTAGATAGCAGAAGATAGTTTAAGCTATATGGATTTGCGACAACCTGAGTTTCAAATTCGTATTAATATTGGTGAAAGAGAAGGCAAATATTTAGAAAGGCCTTTGTTGCAGTTGACCTTAAAGAAGACACGTGAAAATATGCATAATTCAAGGGTAAATTTACAATCTTGACATTATTTATCCTTTCATTTAATCATTTTTACTGTTACTTGAAAGAGTATTTATGTTTTCTTATATGAAATAAAGGCTTAGGTACCTATTTCCTACGGTTTTTGTTCCTCCTTTATCGGCTTCTATTTTGAATTCACAATCCCCATGTTGCCACTTAAATTGGCTATGTGCTTGATCAACTCATCTGGTAATGAAGAATTAAAAAAGATCGATTTGTGTATCTTTAAAATTTATTTTATTTTTCAAATTTCATCTATTCTCAATTATTGACTTGTCCAGGCGTACATTTATTGCAGGTTCAGAAGTTGATGGGTTCTTCTCCCTTAGATATTGCACGATCGAACTTGGCTAAGAGTGGGCAGATAAGTAGGAACGCACCCTGCCCCTGTGGCTCCAAAAAGTTGTATAAAAGGTACATTAGTTGCTAAATAGGAGACGTGTAAAATAGGTTGAGGTGTTGATCTCCAAAAAGTTGTATAAAAGGTACATTAGTTGCTAAATAAGAGATGTGTAAAATAAGTTGAGGTGTTGATCTCACAAAACCTAATGTATTAGGTGATGCTAAATATGTATCAGTTCACAAAGATCATCACAATCTTTAACTTGATTTTATATCCGATAAAATTCAGAAGTCGTTTCAGCATCAAATTTGAATTTAGCATGCAATTCTGAAACCAGGAACCAATTATATCAATGCTGGGTTGATTTCGTAGATCAATGAGATCTCTCTCTCTCTCATTTGATTTATAATAATACTATATTACGATTGTGTAAGTAGGATTTTTCCAGTTTCTGATGTTGGAATGCTAGTCTTGTTAGAAAATAATATTCCAAGTGTTTTAATTTCAGTTCTTGATTGGTAAGCTGTTATTTTTTTAACTTGATATTAGATACAAATGTTTTGGAAAAGAATTAGGGTTGGGTGATTTTCTAGCTTAGACTAATGATGTTCCAGCTACCTACTTTTTTAATATCACTGTGATGGTGAATAACATTTTGTGATTCTGGGGTGGGGTGAGAAAGGCTTCATGTAGTGGATATCATTTCTTTATAGTTGAATGTTAGTGATTGTATATGCATTTTTTTGCTGGAAAGCCTGGAATATTGCCCGTCCATTTTCTGTGAGAAGATTTAAACTTCTTTTCCACTTTTTATGTCTTTATGAAATTTAAAAAGTCAGAAGAATCAGAAATCATAGAGGCCATACTCAGTTGAGTCTTGCAATCTTGAGTACCTATATACTTCAATTTATATCATGCACCCGGGTGCATGATGCATCATGGACGCGGTGATGAATATTTTAATATTCATCACTCGTCTTTTGTATATTCATCACCGGTGATGAATATTCAAGAGGCGGGTGATGAATATGAATTCATAATTTGGTGATGTATATTCAAGAGACGGGTGATGAATATGAATTCATAATTTCATATTCAATAATTGTCTCTTGTATATTCATCACCCGTCTCTTATATATTATCAGGGTCCATGATACATCGTTCATCTGGATCCATGATATACCAATTACTTATATATTACGTGGGGCCCATTTGAAAGTTGAGGAGAGACACTATCGGATAGTGGGTATCCATAAATCACTGTTGTTTATTTCGGTTGACATTACTGCTTGCAAGTTTTGTGCACCTTATCTCCTTTTAGAATCCTTCTAGCATACATTTGATATATATAAAAGCCTGTAATATTGTCACAGTTTTATATATGTGAAGCCTGACAAGCTTTTATATTTGAAGGTGCTGTGGGAAAGATAAAAGCAATTGAAGGTGAGACTTCATCGGATTCCATTACACCACACATGGTTGAGTTTAAGGGTACTGGAAAAGAGCTGCAAGGCGTGAAAGGTCAACCTTGCATTTGAATAGTTGTTTGCATTATATGCTAAAATAATAGCATTTGCAAGAATGAAACGTACTGAGGGTTAAATTCTGCAATGAGATTTTCATTGGTAGTATCATGACGACAAATCTTAGTATCGACAAAAATGTGATTGTAATTTGTGTTCGTGAATTACATCCTCTACAACATGCTTTCAAGTGATGGGGTTCTTATGACTTGTTTAGGAAATTGGAACAAGTCATGTATTTGTTTTGCTGATTTATTGTTTTGTCATCGTAACTCTTGATGCAAAGCGAAGAGTATTGAGTATGCTTAGACACAAGTTTACAACTATATCTCACTTGGGAGTCCGCTTCTCTCTCTTGAGAATTGATATTCAACAATTGAAACTCATTATGGGATGATTAAAGGGGCCGGCCTTGTTTACTCTTCTGTGCATAGATCAACACCTTTGAAATCTTCATTTGTCACTTTGTTGTACTATTACTCGAATTTGGTGCCTTTGCTATTTTCTTTTAGTTCTTTTGTGCAAGTGGTAGAGATCCTAGTGTTAATTGTGGTGAACCGGGTGAGATGATTGCAAAAATTCTCACCCGAAAATGAACCACTCACACTTGAAAAGGCACCGTGCACATAGGAAAGGCCCTCAAGTCGAATGGGAAATCTCACATCACATGAACCAACTATGTTCTAAATCAACAAACTATCTCACAACCACTACCAAACAACATCGGAAAAAAATAAATAAAATAAATCACCCAAATCAATCATAAGTATTACATTTTCAATCCACCTCTCAGCAACTGGGATCAGATCATGGTGCCCGGTATCCGATCCTCCATGTCTATGAGCGATTTAGTTAGCCATCTCGAAAATCGGATATCCGAGCAAGGAACGTCCAGAAACCCGACTCTCTCGAGCGAGGAATGGCAGAGCTTACAAGAAAATGAAAGGATTTGTATTGACACGGAAGATATTAAAATCAGTGTGGGTGAGTACTCGAGAATCTTATGGGTAAAATCTATGGAAATAAAAGGGCAAACCTAGTTGGAATTGAGAACCCTAGCCCTCATCTAGCCTACTAAAGATCTATTTACAACAAGAGAAACGGGCTTAAGTTTTTATCAATTCGTTTTCACTACTGAAAATGATAAAAATAGGGGGAAAATGATTAAATATAGTAGTTTGCAAATCAAATTGTGATTATAGGTTGGGTTTAAAAAGTCGTGTTTTTAGGGGGAATCACAACCGTTTTAAACCCAACATATAATCACAATTTAATTTGGAAACTACTATATTCAAGCATTTTTGCCTGAAAATAATGTCTTGTGCAATAGAAATGGGACCTTTGACAATAAATTCTTAATCCTGAGAAATTGGGCAGTAGGGCTATATGAGAAACATCCAACATTTAGCCAGATAGATCTGTGGGTTCAGGTCTGGCAGGTGCTTGTGCACTGGTTATGTTCTGAGGTCGGCCTGAAGATTAGGAATAAAAGTCAAAGATGTTTTGGTACCAAATAACGGGGGTTTAGAGGGAAGACACATGAAATTACTAGTGACGATTGATATGGATAACCAACTACCTCGAGGTACAAAAATTAACGGTATGGGCAGATTTCATGTATGAAAAACTTGTGAGCCTGTGTTACTACTGCTGCTGTATAGGACACCTTGACCTGGCTTGTGAACTACAAAAGAAAGACGTTGCTAATGAATACTTAGAGGAGGGGTAGTTTGGCGATTGGACGGAGGCGACCGAAGCTAATATAACCAACACATGTAACTAAAATTCAATCTTCAACATACCTGACCTGAATAACAAACTTTTACCCCCTGTCCTGACAATACTAAAAAAAACCTGAAATGCAAGAACCACCATCCCTGGAAAAACCGAATATTGCGGAAAAATTATCTAAACCGAGCATAACCCAAAAGCTCAAACCTGACCAACCAAATGAAACAAAACTCACCTTGCAAACTCTTAAAAACCCTGAAGAAACGGACACATGTTCTACTGAGCCTTTTTCTATACACAACGCAACTTTCTCTAAGAACCAAAAATACACCCTCTGTCGAATATCTCCAATCTTCAACCCCTCGGTGAAGTTTCTTGTCAGAAAAACAGAGGATCGAAAAGAATCAAATCGGAAGGTATGAGACAAAAATCTAATGGTGATATCCTTAAGTCTGTAATGGGAGCTGGGAATCAGAAGAGAAAATTTCAGATGATGTTTGATGAATCTGATGAAGGAAGTGGCCAAGAATACTTTGAAACTATCGGGAAAAAACTTAAGATGGACAAGATGGAGGAAGCTAGCCCACATTGGCCCTAAAGCTCCAAGTGAAGGTTGGGGTGTGCAACTGTAGAGGTTTGGAAGGACCCTTTACAGTTTCCCAGGTGAAGGAATCATGGAGATTCCACCACCTTGATCTTTTTTTCATCTGTAAAACAAACAAACAAAAGTACAGTCTGTAAACAATTGGGGGTGAAGGATAGATGGAATTTCGCCGATCCAAAATGAATTAGTAAGGGTGTACTGGTTGTCTAGAGAGATTGGTTTGTGTTAAGTAGGTTATGGTCATTGATTTTTGCTTTGAGATCGAGTTCTGCATTGCCAAAATAGCTTCACCCATCTTCGCTATCTTTGTCTATGCAAGTACTGATAGAACAAAGAAAAACGTAATAGGATTTCCTTAGAGAAGCTAGATGGAGATGGGGTAATATTTGGTGCATGGGAGGATATTTCATTTCAAAAAGGATATAGGAATTCCAAATTTTTCCATGCTTATAATGCAGAGGAGGAAGTGAAACAAAATCTGTAGGCTATTTCCAACCAAAATTTGTCGAGCCAACCAAAAAATAAGCCTCGCCTCAAAAATCATGCAGAAACACGGGCTATTGCCTTCATATAAAAACATTGAAAGCTATCTTATAAGTCCTCGAATATTGTAGCATGCTAAGAGCAGAAGCAAGAATAAAAGAACGAAGAATGCACGCAACCATTACAGGTATGTGAGGTATTACTTTCAAACATTTAGGCAAAGTGGAAACTGTACAAGATAAATTGCCATTATTCATTTATTTATTTTTCTAGAACTGCATAGCTGAAATTAAGCTCTTCTCTATATGAATACTCCAATGACTCCAAACAACAGCAACAACAGTAGTAAGTTGACAAAAAACCCACCTAAGATATGGGTTAGTTTTTTAAAAATGAAATTTATAGAGATACATTGATCTTTAGTTTCAATTTATATTTCTTCATTCATAAGAAAAAAAGAATTCAAAACCCTTTTGAGTATTCGCAAAAATGTTATAGTTGCCCCACCAGAATCAACCCTCTTTTTGTAACTTCAAAAAATTCTTGTGTTTTTTTATTTAATTAACACAAGTAGTTTATTTTTTTCTTTCTCAAATACGTTTCAAGTGCCATCTTACATCTAATTAGAGCCTTATTATCTTCCATTTCAACTGAATACAGAGCGCAAGAAACAATAGAAGATAATATAAGAATGGAAGATACCTACGGGGCACCATGAAGGCCGGTGCCATACACACATTTCTTTTTACTAATTCCTCCAATAGCTGTCATATAATGCTCATTCCTTTTACTGAATGCACTAGATCCAAGTTAGAGTTGTCAACCAAGGATGGATCATTTGCAATAAGAGACTCCACCTCAATCTACAAAGAATACACGCGCGCACACACATACTAGTTTGAATCCCCTTAAATTTTTATGCGAGCATATGGAAAAAAGACATAAAAATATAAAATCAATCTACATTATGCAACTCCAATATATAAAAGTTTGAGATAACCCAATAATAAATTATTATTAATATTAAACCAGAGAATTGTGTTCACAACATAGTAATATCGAGTTTGAGCTCATAATTAATACAATATCATTGTCACCATAATATTGTATATCGCCCTAAATTAGTTAAATTGATGTATAAGCGTATAATGCTCTTAATCACGATAATTTTGAAATATCATTGATAATTGATAGTCTAGAAGAGAGAGATCAAATTTCTCATCCCCATCCAACATGCTTATTCTAATATTATCTTGACCACTCCCAAATCGCCTACCATATCTTGTCTGAATCTTGTGCTTTCTAAACAACTTCTCACAGTACGCACCATATTTGAACTTCATCCTTGAAAAATCTATTGAAGAAAAGAACAAAAAAGAATTAGATGTAATTTCAGAATATTCTCATTTTAGTTATGAGTAATTACAAAACTATCCCGAATGTTTTGTTGAATTACAAAAAAACCAATAATAAAAATTCCCCTTATGTTTGTATTTACATTGCAGATGTCTCCGGTGAAATTATTATTATTTATAATTATAAATAAATAAATAATCTTTACCAAGATATGCCTCAATGAGTTCTCTGGTGAAATTGCATTACTGAATGAGAGATTTGGTAATATAAAAGAGGCCATTTTTCTTGACAACATCTCTCAATCTATTCCACCTTGCAGCCATGACATGTTTTCTGTATTGAAGATATTCTCTAATTCCGGGCCGGGCTTATCTTTCCCACAACTAGCAAAAATGGTATGCTGAATATTGGCAGCGGTGAGTTGAGCATCTTTTGACATTCCAACTGTCAAAAGATGAATGAATTTCACCATCTTCTTTGGTACCACTTTGTCTCTTATAAGTAGAGGTGTTGATCCGATTACGATTAACTGGCTAACCGCCGGTTAATAACCGGTTGACCGGTTACGGTTAACCGTTGACCGGCGGTCACGGTTATAACCGTAACCATCAACCGGTGGCCGGCGGTTAGGTTACGGTTAACCAAACCGTTAACCTTAACCGCCGCGGTTAACCGGCGGTTAACTGCCGATTTTTTGCTTTTTTAAATTTTTTTTGTAAATTAAATTTAGAAATTTAAATAAAAATTGAACAATTGAACT
>BMAC01000021.1:1360459-1398243 GCA_014905375.1 Phtheirospermum japonicum
ACCGGCGGTTAACCGGTTAACCGCCGGTTCGGTTAACCGGTTTAACCGTAACCTTAACCGGTTCTCAACCGGTTAGATTACGGTTAGGCCAAAACCGGTTAACCTAACCGCCGGTTAATTAACCGGCCGGTTATAACCGGATTAACACCACTACTCATAAGTGCCCGTCTTCCCATGGATTTCAAAAATAAAATAAAATAATAATGATTGTGATAATTACAAAACTACCCCTAAAGTATAGTCTAATTCCAAAAAACACCATTTATATGTCCAAACTCCAAACATAACTACCCCTAAAGTATAGTCTAATTTCAAAAAAAAAAATACCATTTTTATGTCCAAAATCCAAACATGTTGCAAACTGCACCTTTAAGAATGCAATTTATTGAAGATAAATAAATGTCAAGGGGGTATTTGTAATTTCATAAAATAATCGAGTTTGTTTGAAATTATGCTAAATTTAAGGGTGCTATTATTAAAAAAAATTAACCCATATATTTTTCTTGGTAAATTAACATAATTATGGATTATTGCTTTGACTTTTCCATTTACTTAGCAACATACCCAATTCTTGATCCTGTATGGCTAGTGAATTTAGAAAGTGTGGAGAGCATAATATCATGATCTACAGGAGTGTCAAACACAATCTTTACAACTATAATTAGCGTCAAACCCCAACTCCCGATTCTAATAAAATGTAATCCGAGATATCATATTATATATCAATTATAGAGTATCAAAGTGATTTAATTAATTAGGTTGTTGCTTAAAAGTTGGAGATTATAATTTTATATCCCTAGAATCTCATGAAAATGACTACGATTATTTTTTCCATTTTTCTTTTATAATTCCAATCTGATTATCAAATTCTTATTTTTAAAACATGGCTACCCAATAGAAAATCAAGAACTAATCCAAAAACTAAAAAGAAAAAAAGGTGGGGTGGGTGGGTGGGTGTTAAAGGATGAGAACCTTCTTCATCGTCGAAGATAGAGATCGATGTGTCTGTCAGGTTCGGTTCAGTTCAGAAATCTGAAAATCTCCAGAACCGTACCATTATTTTTTCGGTACGGTTCGATTCGGAGAAAAGTCAAAGTCAATGGTTTTTTTTTCGGTTCTGGTACGGTTCAGTTCGGTTTTCGAATAATCTCCGTGTTACGCTCAAATTATAATCGTAAATTAAAGTTACTAGATTATTGTGAATTTTAACTTTTACTTATTAGTTGATGATTAGTTGAGATATAAGATTAATAAAAATAGTATTTTACTTATGGCAAAGACCTGGGTAAGTCCAGATTAACGGGTCTCTCCCGTTAGGCCAACCCATGACCCAATCCATACCCAACCCATACCTGACCCGGTGGCATTATTGTAATTTGTCCGAGTATGTCAAACGTTTTCACCCTCACCCGCTGTCCATTTTCACCCTTCACCCAATTTTTCCCCAAATTCTACTCTGTCGATTTTCCAATCGCCCTCTCGCCATCCGTTGTTCTTCATTCACCATCACCTCTACGAGTCTACCGGCAACCTTCTCCATCGACGGTCGTCCGTGTTTCAGTTTTTCACCAGAGCACCCGGCGATTTCGACGTTCAAGATCGCGTTCATTTGTCACATTTTTACCGAATACCGTGCTTGCCCATTCTCAGTTGCTTTTTCAAAGGTGAATTTCTTTCTATTTTAAGATTTCAGTTTCGAAATTAGTATTTTGGAGTTAACTATTTCCTGCATTTTAGGGTTTGAATTGTCGCAATTATTTTGATTTAGGGTTGTAGACGGAATTTGTGTATAGAATTTTCATATCTGATGTTTTTGCTGCCACATTGATACTGACCATCGCATGGAGGTTAAACCTAGGGTAATTTGACAAATTCAGTTTTTAATTATTTCTTTTCCTTTTTAGTTAATCATATTTCACTTGTTGTGAACAAATCTTGAAATTTGAGTAGCAGTGTGATTTTGTGTTGCAATGGAAATCACTTCTGCTCTGTGTCGGGCCATGATTGTAGTTGTGAGATTCGGATAAACGAGTCTCACCGTTTCATCGGTCACCGGATCTCCAAACACGTTGGTTGCTCGAGCTGCTGAGAGTCATAGAGGTTCTTGAGGGGTGTGGGTTATCATCTTTGTGGTGAGGTCACGATCGACTTATTTCAATAAGTTTATTGGTGTCGTGATTTTTTAAATCTAATGTGTGCACATCTTTATGACATGTGCTTTATTTGCAGAGCGCCGGACCATATTGCCAAGAATTGCCCTAAGAAATCTGAATGGGAAAGGAATAAGGTTCGATTTTAATTGTTTTATTCTATTTTGCCTTTTCTTTTTGTTTTCTGGTTTGCCTGTTAGTGAGAATGGGGATACATAATCTATTATGGTTTAATTTTTATTGAAGTTTATTTTTTCTTTTATTTTTTGTTGGTGTGTTAATTCACCTTAATTAATCTCAGTGGAAGTTTTTAAAAAAAATTATAAATCTTTTATGTGTCCGTGAGTCCTTGATGTTTCAGTATGGAATCATTATTATTATTATTTTTACAATTGTTTTAGGGTTTTTACTTCTCCACCGTCATGTGCTTGGTTTTTCAAACTAATTCATTTTTTAAAATGCAAGACACAGGTGTATAATTGTTTGAATGATGATATGTGTTGGGTTTTGCATTATTTCTATGAATGCTAAAGAAATTTATATGATTATATTTTAATTTATTGTTTCTTATGTTGAATATTATTTTTTTGCAGTCCGCTGATGACAATGCGTACTAAAGAGAAAGCAAAAAAAAGTCAACATGAGCCGCTAAAGGAGAAGAAAGATCCTGGAAAGAAGAAGAATGGTCCCGCTAAAGTCAACATATTTTAATTAATATGTATCTTTTTTCTGTTAAGAAGTATCTGAATTGTTACTCAAACGTACTAGTATGTGTTTGAACTTGGTTATCCTTATACTCTTAGTTAGTTGTTACTGCTATGCTGATGGAGTTGCTAATGATGCTTTTTTGTTGAACTATTGTACCCTTTCCTTTTTGTGGAGGTTTTTGAATTATGCACAAGTATTGGTTTTTTTATAATAAGGTATTGGTTTCTTGATAAAAAAGTATTGGTGTTTCAAAAATAAAAAGTATTTTTTTGTTTGTGAAATATGAAAGCATAAAAGTCTTGAACTGTGATTGTTCATCAAATTAGGATATTTTTTAGTCCCCATATTTTGTAAATACTTGAAAAAATATTTTTTATTGATTTTGTAAAACGATGTATTAGTTTGCGTGCTATGATGTATTGTTTTGTCGTAATAAATGTACAATTTTTGTTATGCCATCACAAAAGTTATGAACTGTGATTTTTATGTCTAGCAGTAAGTGTTTTTTGTGCTATTTTATTTTTTTTGGTGATTGGTGGAAATTTTAATCCCAAATTTTTGTAAATCCTTGACAAAATATTTTGTATTGGTTTTTGTAAAATAATGTATTGGTTTATGTGCTATAATGTATTGAGTTTTGTAATAAATGTACGGTTTTTGTTATGCAAATCACAAAAGTTTTTCTATAATTAAGTAGTTTTTTATGCACTGTATTTTTATTTTCCAAACACACTGCAAATATAGATTGAACAGAAAACCAATACCCATGAATAGAAAAGCCAACACACTTATCAAATAATGTATTGGTTTATGTGCTATAATGTATTGAGTTTTTGTAATAAATGTACGATTTTTGTAATGCAAATCACAAAATTTTTCCTATAATTAAGTAGTTTCTTATGCACTGTATTTTTATTTTCTAAACACACTGCAAATATATAAACCAATACGATTAAACAGAAAACCAATACGATTGAACAGAAAACCAATACCATGAATAGAAAAGCCAATACACTTATCAAATATAATTAGAAAATACCATAAATCATTAAGATAACAGAAAATAAATCACAGTATCAAAATATCAATTTGCAATCCAGTCAATGTGAATACGTCTATAAATAAATATAAATAATTAATGACTACCGTTATGCTAAAATAATCGAGGATTGGGAGTTTTAGAAAAACTCTTTTGCTTGACTTGATCTATTTGATGTGTTACTGGTGCTATTCTTCTTCTTACTTTTCTCCCCTTTGTAATAGCCCTCGCAGGATCCAAAATAGAGATACATGTACTAGAAACACCAGTTTTTTTTTTCGTTTGAATTTTTCAGGGGCATCAATGCCTTTACAGCTAAATACAAAAATGGAAAACAAGATATTATCACATAAGATGTCTTCGAATATTTTTTAGAAATAAAATCAATCCAATCAGAATAGTTTCATACCTTCATCATTCAACAAGATATTATTTATCGATTCATTATCAATGTGACTTCCACCTTCTTCATCACTGGAATCATGAATTATCACAGCCCCTGAATTGAATAATAAAATTAATCCCCAAAAAAGAAAATATCATGCAATCAGAATAGAAATACATTGAACCAAAAAACCAATACATTACATTCCAAAAACCAATACAATAATGGAATAATAACTCATAGTTTCAGATATAACCCCTGATGTTTTACAGTGAATATGTCGACATAACACAACAAAAAAACCAAGTACTGTGCAGTCAGAATACCAATTCATCATAGTTATAAGACCAATACATCATAGTTATAAGACCAATACTATATTACCTTCGTCTACATTGGATTTTTCTCCCAAATATAGTCCCAAATCACCCATCTCGTCTTCAATTTTCTTCTGTAGTTTGTAAAATTCTTCAAAACCTACGAATAGTTACGAAGATTTCTAGAATTAGGTCAAAACCAAATTGATACAATTAGGTCAAAATCAAATTGATTGTTGAAGATTACCTGGTAATTGAAGGTTATTCTACGACGAGGGGTCGACGGCGGCGGCGGTTTTTCTAGAGTAGGCTGACGGCGGCGGCGAAAAGAAACGGCAGATGAAGATGGAGATGGAGATTCGCAGTGGTTCGGAGATGGGAGATGCGTCGATGGGGATAAGAACTCGTGCTGGTTCGGGCACCGATGGAGATGCAGGCGGTGGTTTGGAGATGGTGATTTTGAAAACGGGAGATGCAGTCGTGTCGTGGTGGTTTGTGTCGCTGGGGAGATGGTGATTTTTGGTTCTGGTTTGCGTTCAAGAGTCCCAGCCAATATATTTGACTTAATTTCATTTAAATATCTTAATTAAAATGGATTCGGGTTTAACACGGTCTAACGAGAGCGACCCGATAATCTGGACTAACAGGAGTCCAGCCCTTTACTTATTAACTATCGAATATAATGAGATTTATACCTAATTTAGTATAATAGAAAACCAGTCTTACCTGTCCTATCAAAAAGAAGGATAGAAAGCCAGACTCTTTTTTCAGATGCTTTGCTAGCCTATTTGGTTCTCAAACATGGAACGATCGTGCTTTTTTCCTTCTCAAGATAAAATGATTGATTCTTTTTTCTGATTTTTTTAGAAGCGGAGTCCGATTCCTTGAACTGGGGTGTTAAAGAACCCCAAATCACAACATAAAAAAACCCATTAATTATTCGAGGGCTACTAACCCAATATTTCCAACTATAATTAGCGTCAAATCCCAAACTAATGAAACTTGCAATCCATGATATCATATTATATACCTGTTCTAGAGTATAGAAGTGGTTTAATTAATTAGGTTGTTGCTTAAAGGCCAAATATTATAATTTAATGTCACTAATATCTCGTGCAAATGTTAAAGAGTTTTCTTTTTATCATTTTTATTTTTTAATTCCAATCTGATTATCAAATTCTTATTTTTAAAACCTGGCTAGCCAATAAGAAATCAATAACTAATTCAAATACTAAAAAATATATGGTTTCAAATCACGAAATTAAATACTCACATAAAATACATCTAGTTGGTATCGGCGCCGTGAAAAAAAGGGTTGCAGAGTCCTCAGCCACCATTTTCCTCATCTTCCTCCTCCTAATTTCCTGCTACTACTTTATCAACCACCAATGATAAAATAATCAATGTTAATTATACATAACAATCATAAAAGGCATTGTGATCGAGCTAAAATTATTTGTGCAGCAAAATATTAAGATAAATAGAAGGAAATGTGGAAATTTGTACATTGAGAAAAAAAAGAGAGAGAAGTGGTAGAACAAAATTCAAATAGATAACAGAATATTCAGGCAAACAATCCAATTACAATTAATACAGGAAATAGGAGAAACAGAAGAGGAGAAACAAATAATATTTACTCCAAAGAAGTAAAAAAGAGAACCTAGATGAATATCATCCAAGAAAAGTTATGAATCAAAGCAAAACTAACTTACTAAAAGAAAACATACACAAAAACATAGATGATGACTTTTCTTGCATTGGACTTATACTGGATGATAAACTAACTCAACCATTAGCTCAACAAATAAACATCTTACTTCTTACCATGAATGTAAATATTGGCTCTTCCTGTACTAATTCCTCTTCTATTGCTAGAATCACTGCAATAAAATATATATTGCTATTATTGCCGCAACTAAAAAAAAAAAATCATCCCAACCTAAATATCACTAAATGAAGTTTAATGGAAACTCACACTTTCATAACTTCATTTCTACACATTTCAAGGCAAAAGATGATCCAATCAAGATTATATATTTATGTAATAGTATAACCGTTTAAATTTTTTTAAAAAGGACAATTTTCTTACATATTATATAAAACTTCTCTCCAAATATGAAACAACAACCTATACTAACGAAATAGACAAATGAATGAATGATGAGAGAGAGAGAGAGAGAGAGAGAGAGAGAGAGAGAGAGAGAGAGAGAGAGAAAGATCGTGTTTGAAAGTATCGATCTTTATCTCATCTTGCTACTTGACAGACATAAATGAAAAAATTAATAAAAAAATCATACATAATAAACAACCGATATTTCTCAATGCTTACCAAAAACTATTTATAATTATTTCAAATCCATAATTGATTAACTTTATAAAATCAAACACAATAAACAACTAATTATTCTACAAACTACTTCCTCAAACAAAAACTAGTAGTTTCCCATAAAATCACAAGAAGATGAATCAACAATTTCTCATAATATCTGTGTTTATAGATTATAAATAGTGTCTAGACAAAATAAAAAATTTATGATAATTAATCTGCTATTCTCAAAATTGGTTACCTTTTTTCCGGTGAGTGGCATGCAGATTGGAACAATTATTATTTTTCTCCATCTATTAAAGAAAATAAAACTTAAAAAAACCCAAAGAAATATAGGAGAGGTACCTTTTACGGATCGAACCTCACTTCAACAAAACCTATTCTAAAATAAACATAATAGACAAAATCATTTGGTGGCATTCTAGGTAAAATCAATGAAAAGTTGTTTTTGTTGAAATTAGTTGTGTAACTCACATGGTTTGGGACACTAATCTTAAGGTGAGTTTATTTTAAATACTAAATAACCGCATCAATAGATAATAAAAATGGAAGAAATAGATTACAAACTCGCCGATTCTTGCTGAGGAAAGTAGGTATTCGAAGTAGCGTTCGACTACGTTGATGCCAAAATCTTGTGCCATTAGGTTGATGCGAACAACAAAGTTGGAGTAGAATTGATACTCGTCGTGAAAAACCATACATTCACTCTAATATCTGCAATCTCATAAAACAAAATTAACTGAAGTAGGTGAAAAATAGATATATGAAACACTAACGGGGATGTATGATATACTTTGGTTATAGTGAACTAATAATAATGCTTAAATATTGATAGTAAAAAAATAAAAGGCAATGTAGGAAGAAAATAAACATTGAACTGCAACAGATTAATTAGATTAATCATCCAATATGCATAATGATACCTAGAATATAATGTCTCTCATGTCTGCACAATAATAATAGAAATAAATTAATTGAGCATATTGATCAACGTTCTTTCCTTATAATCATTAATTTCTAATTGAAATTAAGAAATATATATTAGTGGTACACAAGCATAATGGTGTCAAAGTTAAATATGCTTCGTGAAATTTATCAAAGTTACAACAAAAACTAAATTAGCATTAAGAAAATAAAATCATTGTGTATACCCGCATAATGTTAACAAATCAGAAGTAATATTTCTCGACTCTAAGAAGTTTGGAACACTCTCAACATATATAAAAAGCGGTCGGCCATGTCTTAATGAAATGACTTAGTAAACCATATATACTCGTCGTAATTATATCTTTCATCCTAGATTAATCATCTTACTCTCTGACTTATTTTTTCAAAACTGAAATTAAGAGAAGATTTCAGCCAAAAGAAAATCTAGTCATATTTGGGGAGAAAAAAACTACCAAAGAGTCCTATAAATTACAGACAATCAAACAAGAAATACAATTCCTCAAGAAAAAAAAAAACACTGCAAGAAGGACAATTTTTTCAATCAACTATGAATAGTTTTAGTTCTAATAATCAACTGCAACCACAATTTTGCATAGGTAACTGGGAAAGCCTTAAAGAGGGGTTTTTGGGAAATTGCTTGATAAAATGACAAAATTATCTCCATTTTGGAAAAAAATATTACGCTAAAATCTCAATCCTTAATACATAGGAGCAAATTTATCTGATGACGATGATCCTGTGGTGCTGAATTATCCACCAACTTCATGGGACAATCTTTCTATAAATAAACACCCAAAAATAATCAAAAAAACAAACAAAAAACACACGAAAAATTAGTATAAAAAATAATTAATATTGAATTATGCATTAAATCAAGACCCGATGAGAATCCAGAATTTTTTCTTCAAAATTGTTAAGACCACTTCAAAGTAAAGAGTTCTCCCCGATTACAATAAAATGAACTTTGTGTTACATGTTCAATGTTAATTTTATTTTCAAAGTAAAGAGTTCTCCCTGATTACAATAAAATTAACTGCGCGTTACCTGTTCATTACTTATTTTATTTTTTAAAATAATATCAAACATAAAAAATACAAATATAAATTAGAAAAGATTAAATAACTATAATAATAAAGGAAAAGGGATGAAAGTATCTTAGGTAATTATTTGGTCTAATTACCTATAGTGGAAAGTGAGATTTGGAGGAACAGAAGATAGCAGAAGTGGTAGCTACAGAGGATGCTATCACGCCTGATTTCTTCATGATCTTTTATTTACCAAAATAAAAAATTTGAATCAAAAATATAGATTCCAAAAAATTAGACCAATTTAGATCTATGGATATTTAAGTCAGATCTAGAATTCAGATGAATTTTCGCCGATTCGAATACTTTGGGATCCCTAATTAGATCGGTCTAAATCAGATCTAAAATTCAGATTTAAAACTTGGCCCTATTCCTAAAAGCTCAAGCATCCAATCCCAAATAGAAACATTCCCACAAATCAAATTCTCAACACCGCAATGTCATAAAGTAATAAACAGTCAATACATTAGATCTGCAATAAAAGGGAAAACATGATTGAGAAAAAAAATCTGATGTTGAAGGTAGAGGAAGAAAGAGAGGCGAGAGATAAATGAAAGTAGGTGGTTGGAACCCTAGAAAGCTTTATCATAAGCAAAACTTAAAAAAAAAAAATCTATTTTATACCAAGTGAAAAAAACCCAAAAATGAAGTGTTTGAAGAAAATTCATGAGAGTGACACATCAAATCTTGAAGGCTCCAAACGACAACACGTGTGATTAGAATGAAGCATAAGTTGACACATCAACTATGTGTCAACATAATTAACAAATAGGGTGGATACATACATACATACATACATACATACATACATACATATATACATACATACATACATACATACATACATACATACATACATTCATACATACATACATACATACATACATATATACACACACATATATACACTACTACAAAAAAAACCCAACATCATCAGTTGTTTTTGATTATAGGCATCGGTTCTAGAACTGATGATTATTAGACCGATGCTAATAACCTTGACTTTAAGCATCGACTGTACAACCGATGCTAATAATAGACAAAGGCATCGGTTGTTTGACCAAAACTGATGCATATAGTCATCACAAGTCGATGCCTAATGTCTATATACAGTCTCTACAGACATTAGTTTTTGCCAAACAACCGATGCCTATAGTATAGGCATCGGTTTTAATGAATAACCGATGCCTAATGTTTATGTATACGCATCGGTTGTTCTCAAATCACTGATGCCTTGTGACTGTTCGTAGGCATTGGTTTTAATCCCATAACCGATGCCTAATATTTATGTATATGCATCGGTTGTTCTCGAATCACCGATGCCTTGTGACTCTCTGTAGGCATCGGTTTTAATCCCATAACCGATGTCTATAGTTTACTTATAGGCATCGGTCGAGGTCAAGTAACCGATGTCAAATTTTTACTTATAGGCATCGGTTTGGTTGTCAACAACCGATGCATATAATAATGTTGAAAACAGCAAGTAAGAATCGATTGTTGTCATCCAAACCGATGTCGCTTCTGATTATATGCATCGGTTTGCACAAACCGATGCACAAATTTACAATTTTGACAAAATTCCCAAGTTCCCAGATTTTATTTTAATACCTGTCCAAAAAATTTATAATTACCATTCGCAAAAAAATAATTTAATATAAAAAAGCATTTTCTTCAATAATAAATAATTCAAATTCAAAAATTCCCATACTATCTAATAAAACTCAAGTTGAACAAATTATTTCATCGCACAAGTAGCAACAAACCCAAACCATGTCATTACGAAAACTTGAAAACTTCAACGACAACAATCTATCATGTTCAACAGCACAAAGCTCCCAAACTAAACTCATAAATAAGAAGCATCTCGATTCCTTCAAGGGAGAATCCCAAGAGCCTTCCCTCTATTCTTGTGTTGAAGTTTGGCTACTAACAACACCTCGTTCTTGAATTCCAAACTGCCCTACCCTGAATCCGTAGACAACCTCTTTACTGCTATTTATCTGCCATTCCAAGCTTTCCCTGTGAATGAATAAGAGTCACATTAACTTAGAAAATCAAGAGAAAATCCACTAACCTTCTCATAATGTTCTGCACCAAGTTACAAAATAAACATTAGTTAAGAACTAAGAAAAAGTAATTAAAACTGAGAAAAAAATACATATATACGAGTAATTTACCGTGTAATGTATTCTGCCCATAGCTCACGAATTTAGTCGATTCGTTCTTGCTCGTATGGTTCAACTCCAAATGAGGCCTACACATTCCGAWTCAAAATTTCAATTTGTCATTTTAAAAATGAAGTTTAAGTTTGGAGTTTAAAAAATATTCAGTAATTTTTACTAATAAAAATGAGTTTACACGTACCTTCTCTAATGAAAAATTAATACTGAACTCAGAGAAAATATAATACATATACCTCATCACATAATAACCACACTCATTGCCTCCTGGTTGTTGATTACACTACAAAATCATATGAAAGCAGATCAATATCCCACTATAAATAGATCTATCGGTGAGTCAAAATAAAATGGGTCGAAGAAGTTTACTAGCTTGTCCACTAGGGAACCGATAAATATATTATTTAATTGTTATAACCTTAAAAAATAACTTACCGACAGATTACTCCATACCATGTTTCTTCCTCTTTTTGCTTTTCCTGTCTAATAGGTCCGAACTACCCTGCAAATAGTAATCATTGCACTGAAGGAGTAAATAACGTAAAGTATTATTTCAATAAAAATAAGAAATTGTTACCTATATACTAAACATTTACATCTTTAAAACCAAAATGAGCGGATGAACAAGCCAATCTTATATTACATCCAATGAGAAACTTGAAGCGGTTTAATGAATGGAAACAAACAGAGTAGGCTTTACAAAGAATCGGGTTGTGGAAAATATTAAAATTACATTAATACTATGAAAAAACTTGCCTTTTTACCCAAAAAACTTGCCACAAAAGAAACTGCCCCTTCACCTGAGAATTTCCCGACTTGCTATACATAAAAACACGTTAGAAAGGACCACCGAGGGTTTTTCGGATGAAACCTCTCTGATACTTAAGTCAGTAAGCATTTTGATCGGAATAAAGCAGGAGAAGAATGCTTGAGATTTCTTATCTTTCAACCCTGAGGTTTTGGGTATTTATATTTTCTCATTGTTGGGCCCTTCCGAGATCCCGGAAATAGAACTCCTAGAATCTCGGGCCGTTATTCACAGTAATCCAGGTTGTATACCTTCCTTTCAGGAAAGGTAAGACCAGGATAACACTGATTTTTCCCTTTAGTCTAGAAGGGGTCAGACCAGGACGATATTCAGGGTGCACCAGATCGGGGTCAATTCGTAATAAGAATGTGAATAAACTCAAATTATCTTTATATCTCAAGTGGTATCACTAACCCTTTATAAGGGTGTTGATAAGGGTTCGAACCCTAAACCTCTCAAGTTATTTGAGATTTATCTTCTACTTTCCAACCACTTGACCAAACTTATTAAAAAAAAAAACTCAAATTATCTTTATAAATAAGACTTCCAAAATATCCTTACACGTAGAATTTTCGTAAATTTGATATATTCCATGCTCGGGGTATCTCAACTCCATCCATTTGTTCCAATTCATAAGCACCGCCCGCCAAAACCTCTGTGACTCGGAATGGTCCCTGCCACGTGGCGTCCAACTTTCCCTTAGTCTTTCCTAGATCAGCCTTACGTAGGACCAGGTCTCTTACTTGGAAATATCTCTTCAGGACTACCTTGTTATATGCTTCCCAAACCCGTCCTCTTATGTGCTCCATCCTAATTGTAGCCTGATCTCTTTTTTCTTCGATCAAATCCAGCGCATCCTGCACTAATGCGTTGTTTTGACCTTCGTCAAAACTCTGTATTCGGCGAGTTTCTAAGCTGACCTCTGCAGGAATAACGTCATCCATTCCATACACCAGACTAAAGGGGGTTTCACCCGTGCTCTCCTTAGGATTAGTACAATAAGCTCAAAGGATTGAACTGAGCTCTTCTACCCATTTGCCTCCTGATCTTTCCAAGCGTGTTTTGATTCATTGTACGAGAATGCGATTGGTTACTTCAACTGACCATTTGCTTACGGATGGTAAACAGATGTGAAGTGTTGATCAATTTTCATTTTAGTACACCAAGCTCTGATTCTGGTCCCCATGATTTAGGTGCCATTATCTGAAACCAGGACCTTGAGAATGCCAAACTGGCATACGATGTTTTTCCAAATGAAGCCCATCACCGCATCTTCTGTAATTTTCACTTGAGCTTCAGATTCTACCCATTTGTTGAAGTAATCAATGGCCACATTCAGGAATTTCTTCTGGGCTGGGGCCATGGGAAATGGCCCAACCAGGTCTATTCCCCATTTCGCGAAAGGTCAAGGAGAGCTCATCGTCATGAGCTCTTCTTCTGGTCGGTGGGTTAAGGGAGACATCTTTTGGCACCTTTCACACCTTTTAAAAAAGTCTTCATCCTCTTTCCGCAGTAATGGCCAATAATAGCTGGCTCTCATTATTTTGCTGGCTAGGGTCCTTGCTCCTATGTGATTTCTGCAACATCCCTCATGGATTTATTTAAGAAGGTTGGTGCCCTCTTGCCTGATTAAACATCACATGAGAGGTTGTCCAAATCCCCTCTTGAACAGTTCTCCCTTTATGGTGCAAAATCTGACCGACCTGATCCGTAGCTTGCTTGCCTCTCTTCTATTGCCCGACAACTCTCCCTTTTCCAAGTATGCTTTAAGAGGAGAGCTCCAATCCTCCTCGCCCTCCTCCAATGCATTGACTTCCTCCTCTCCATATTCCATATGGGCCATCAGTAAAGTGATTACCCTTTCCTGACAATCTACTGCTGAGCTGGCCACGTTGGGCAGGTAGTCAGTGATTTGCATCTTTTTATATATATTTTCATTAACGTTTTTGTTTCACGTTGCGTGTTTTTCGCTTGTTTTTTGTTTCTTTAGGAGTCGGGTTGGCCGTTTTTCGTATTTCTAGATTTTCTTAGTTTTTGTACGTTTTATTAGTAATTTTCGTAGTTTTTCACTTTTCCATTTTTCTTGGACGTAGGACGTCCAAGCGGGGCCCACACTCGTTTGGGATCATTGATACTCGACTCGGGAATGGACGGACAAAGCAAGGAAGCGCAATGAATGAGGTTCGATAAACCGGCGGACGTGAAAAGAACGAGAAATCGAGCCGGGCGCTGGAATCCAGTCGGCCGACTGATTGTTCAGTCGATCGACTGACTTTGTAGTCGATCGACTGAACCGGAAAAATCGACTGGATTCCAGGGAAATTTTGGCATTTTGGACGAGGCAGTCGATCGACTGCCGACATAATCGATCGACTGCTAGTCGATCGACTGCTTTTTCAGTCGATCGACTGAAAAGCAGAAATTTTGAAGATCTAATAACTCAGACGTCATTTCAATGAGAGCAACTTGCTCCTGCAGCTTTCCTCCCCAAGGAAGCTCTCCAAAACCAGAAAACTTTCCTTTTCCATATTTGGCTCATTTTAATTCCTATAAATTCTAGTAATTAGTTATAGGTTAGTTAAGCTTAGATCTTAGTAGTTTAATGTTCAAGCTTTGTTTTAAGTTTCCTTTGTGAAGAATCATTAAGCTTTCAAGCTTTCTTCCTTCAAGCTTTTGTTATCACACACATTTGGTAATATCTTTCTATAATCTATTTTTATTTTCATATTATTCCTTCTTAATATTGTGTTATATTTGTTATGTTTTGGATCATAGTCTAGTGGTTCTTTTGATTATCAAACTTTCAATTTCATTTTATAGATTTCTAACTTATGAACTTATGATTTTAAGTTATCAAGTTGTAATCAATTTCTAAGTTTGTAAAAGTTTATTAAGATCTTCCTTTTAAACCCTTAATTAATGTTAAGTACTTTGTTGACTTATTCAAATAACTTGACTTTAATTTTCCCTCCATTTTCCTAATTTCAAATTATTAGGTTTTAATAGTTAATTAGTTTAGATTGATCGTTTTTAATATAAGCTTTAATTTCCTTTAAGAGCTTTTTATGTTTTTAAAACTTAAGTTTCAATTTCATTCTTAGTTATAAAAACCGAACAATGACTATCGCTTTCCTAGGTTAAATTAGTTAATCAAAACCGACGATAAGAACAACTGAGAAACCGAACCAGCCGATCACATCCATCCTCGAGAGACACGACTCGGGACAACTTGCCGCATCTACAATCAACTCCGTACTATTGCGGAGACGATTCTTAGAGCGCTAAGAAATCCTCGATCAGTCAGCTCGACTGTTTTCTTCTCTAGGGATTTGGTGAACATCCAGGGCATCCAAAGTATCAGCCAGCTCACGGAATCGAGTTAGGTATTTCTGCATTTGCCCTTTTCTCGTTTCGAATTCCCCTCTTATCTGCTTACATACGAGCTGTGAATCTACATTTGCCCGTATCCGATCTGCTCCCAACTCTTTCGCCATCTGAACTCCCCCCAGCAATGCCTCATACTCTGCTCCATTATTAGACATAGGATGTTTCATTCGTACTGAGTACTATGTGACTACTCCCTCCGGGTCGACCAAGACTATTCCTGCGCCACACCCTGAGTTTCCCACTGAGCCGTCCGTGAAGATTGTCCATTCTTTCTTTTGCTCGGTTGAGCTGGCCATCTCTTGCACAAAATCAGCTAATGCTTGAGCTTTGATTGCTAACCTGGCTTCAAAATGTATGTCGAATTCGCTCAACTCAATTATCCACTTGACCAATCTCCCCGAAACTTCTGGATTGCTCATTATGGATTTCAAAGGTAAATTAGTGCGAACTATAATCTCATGGGAGAGGAAATAAGGTCGAAGTTTTTGAGCAGTTCCAACTAGAGTTACCATGGCTCTTTCTATCTCTACATATCGGAGTTCAGCCTCATGCAAGACCTTGCTCCAATAGTATACTGGTTTTTGCGACTTTCCCTCCTCCCGAATTAAGACTGTGCTCACCGCTAACTTCCCCACGGACATGTACAAAATCAACAGTTCCCCTATGATCGGCTTAGTTAGCAAAGACATTTCTACCAATTGTTCTTTCAGCTTTTGAAATGCCTCCTGGCATTCCTCATCCAGTGGAATCGAGCTTTCTTTTGTAACACCCTGAAGAACGGTAAGCTCTTCTCCACCGAACTCGAGACAAATTTGCTCAGGGTATTGATTCGACCTGCCAGACACTGGACTTCCTTGACATTTTTTTGGGGGGTGGCATATCCATGATATCCCTGACCTTTTCTGAGTTGGACTCTATCTCTCTTTCCGTAACCATGTATCCTAGGAATTTTCCTGCTCTTACTCCAAATGCACACTTCTTTGGGTTTAACCTCATCTTATATCTTCTCAGGGTGTTGAGGGTTTCCCTAAAATCCTCTACATGGGATGTCGCCTTAGCACTCTTAACTAACATGTCATCTACGTATACCTCCATGTTCCTCCCGAGCTGGTTCTTAAACATTTTGTCCACCAGTCTTTGATACGTAGCTCCTGCATTTTTGAGACCAAATGGCATTACCACATAAAAATATGTTCCTTTTGGCGTTATGAAGCTGACCCGCTTCCAATCTTCCTATGCCAATTTGATTTGATGATACCCCTGCGAGGCATCCATTATACTCAATAATTCACATCCGGATGTGGAATCCACCAGCTGGTCTATCCTTGGAAATGGATAGTGATACTTAGGACAAGCGCGGTTAAGGTCTCTAAAGTCGATACACATTCGCCAGTCCTCTTCTGTTTTTGGGACTAGTAAAACATTAGAGAGCCACTCTGGAAATTGTATCTCCTGGATGTGTTTGGCACACAATAACTTATCCATTTCTGCTTCAATGATGGCCTCTTTCTCGTGGCCAAAGTTCCACTTTCTTTGTTTTATTGCCTTTGCTGCAGAGCTTATATTAAGATGATGCTCTACTATTGTCGGATCAATTCCCACTAAGTCTTGGGGAGACCAGGCAAAAATACCTGCGCTATCCCTTAAAAGCGCGACCAACTCTATTTAGACCTCCAGGCTCAAGGTCGTTCCTACTCGCAGGACTCGACTATTGTCCCCTGGAACTACTTCTAAAAAAACCAGGTTCTCATCCCTCTGAATCAACTCAGGTCTGTCTTCCTCCGCTCTTGCCCTCTTGATCTACCTTTCCTCATCATTTCATCGAATGATTTCCACATACGTCTGGCGCGATGTGTACTGGTCTCCTCGAACTTCACCCACTCCATCCTAATCTGGGAATTTCAACTTCATATGATAGACTGAAATCATTGCCTGGAATTTGCTTAGAGATGGTCTTCCTAACATAACGTTATAAGAAGAAGCTGCGTCAACCACTAAGAATCGTACCGATCTGGTCTGTTGGAGCGGCTCTTCCCCCAGTGTGACCAGGAGGTTTACCGCACCAAGAGGTTTCAACGCTCCTCCTTAAAAACCCACCAGTGAGGTCGTGACCTCCTCTAATTCCATATCCAAATTCATCTTCCCGAAGCAGTCATAAAACATGATGTCCGCTGAACTTCCCGTATCCATAAAAATCCTTCGGACATTGTAGTTAGCGATAGTAGCTGTTGTGACTAGGGTATCCATGTGTGGAGACAGGACAACATTCTCATCCTCGAACCCAAAGAAAATGTTTGGACTCGGTGCTATTTGTCTTACCTCGCGTGCTCTTTTAGCCAGGTCTTTCGCTGCCCGCACATAACTATTCTGGGTTCGCTTAGAATGTTCGTCCCATTCTCCACCTTTGATATTAGGATTTCACCTCGTACGACCTGGGTCTGGTCATTTCGTTGCCCATCATTTCGTCCACTATCCAAAATATTCTTGTTTTCCTGAGGTCGGTCCCGTCTGCGAGAGTCAGACCTTGACTCCTCCCTCCTCATCCGTACATACTCCTTGAGGTGCCCTGCCTGCACCAACCTCTTTATTTCATCTTTAAGGTGGGTGCACTGATCCGTATCATGACTGTACTCATTATGGTAATGGCAAAATCGGTCAGATCTTTCTTTCCTTGGCTTTAGGGAATAAGTTCTAGGCCACTTGAGATCAGGATGTTGCTCAATTGCCTGCAGGATCTCCCCTTGAGGTGTAGCAGAGGTGTGTACCTGTCAAAATGGGGTCGTCCTCTAACCAGGTCAGTCCTGGGTTTCTTCATCGGGTCCTATCCTCCCTATCAGGTCGCTCCCTTCTCTTTTCTCCATCCTTTTTGATCTTCAAGGCCTCCTTTAGATGAATGTATTTTTCTACTCGTTCTAGGAGCTCTCCGAATTTCAGCGCTGGCTTCACGACCAGCGCCTAAAAAAATTATCCTCTCCTGAGTCCCTGTGCTAGAGCGTTAACCAGGAGCTCCTCAGATGCTGATGGCACCTCTAGTTTTGCATTTGTGAATCGCTTGATGTATGCGCGTAGATTTTCATTTTCTTTCTATTTCAGGCTGAATAATTCCAGCGGCATTTTCTGGTACTTCCTACAGCTGGTAAATTGGTGCAGGAATGCCGAGCTGAATTCGTCGAAGTTGCTTATAGAGCGCGGAGGCAACTGATTGAACCAAAGCTGGGCCGACTTTGTAAAGGTCGTCGGGAAGACCCGGCACATGACCGCGTCTTAGAATTTGTGCAAAGTATCCACGATCTCAAATCAACTCAGGTGATCACATGGATCTGTTGTTCCATTGTATTCAAAGCCCATGGACCGATAAGAAGCCGGTACATCATCGCCCATAACCGCATTTGTAAACGGTGTAACCCTCTACGCCGGCACCGTGCCCATGCTCGCCATCTTCCTCTTAACCTCCCTGACCTCTTTCTGCAGGTTTTGCATTTGATCAGTGAGGTCTGGGTTGGTTTTGCTCAATGTTTCACTTTCAAAAGCGGAGAAAATCTCTTCCACTTCCTCGAGGGGAGTCCAGAACGTGCGCTGGGTTCGTGGCGACTCTGTCCCCGGTGGTGGGGCTGCCTTTGAGGGGGGGGGGGTGCGAGAGCTCGGCGAACCTTCTATCCAGAGCTACTTTCACCGCCTTGCCTATGAGGTCAGACAATTGCCTTAGAAAGGCATCGGTCAACAATCCTCCATCAGTTTGTGTGGCTCCACTAGGAGGAGGTTGTGCTGCTCCTGGTCTAGCTGCCACCGATGGTCCCACCGCTGATGGTGCACTCGTCGGTGTGGCAGAGGTTGGTGTGCCGCCCAGCACCGCCACCAAATTCCGCCGAAGTCCATCCGATGCCATGTTTTTCTCACGTCTTAGCCTTGTATTTCCCACAGACGGCGCCAATTGTTTCACCCAAAAAACTTGCCACAAAAGAAACTGCCCCTTCACCTGAGAATTTCCCGACCTTTTAGTGGAAACCTCTCCGATGCTTAAGTCAGTAAGAGTTTTGATCGAAATAAAGTAGGAAAAGAATGCTTGAGATTGCGTACCTTTCAACCTTGAGGTTCTGGGTATTTATAGTTTCTCACTGTGGGGCCCTTTCGAGATCCCGAAAATAGAATTTCGCGAATCTCGGGCTGTTATTCACAGTAGTCCAGGTTGTCTACCTTCCTTTCAGGAAAGGTAAGACCAGGATAGTACTGATCTTTCCCTCCAGTCTAGAAGGGGTCAGACCAGGACTATATTCAGGGTGCACCAGATCGGGTCGACCCGGACCCCGCAGCCTTTAGTAGCACTTGCTCAGGATCAGGGCAATATTAGGCCTGGTCTCTCCAACCAGGTCTAGTATATGTATTAGTACTATTTCAGGGCAGATTATTGCCCATGAAACAATTGCACACAAAAAAGAATCAGTACATTGTTACATTGATAATAAATACCTGAAAGTGAATTATTTTTATGATGTTATTGTAAAAAACAACAGCAAGTTACCTTTTCAAAAAATAAGAGACAAATATAGGGGGAGAATTTACGTACGTATCAATATGTGTCTTAATATCCAAATCCCTTTTGTATGCCTTTGAATCTGAAATATAAACTAGGTTCTTGAGAGGACATATCACTAGTAGCACCCAGTGGTCACTACACATTTTCATAAGTACAAAGATTAATTATCTTTGTAAATTATAATAATTGTGAAGGAGTAAAGGAAAAAAGTCTCTTACTCGTCTAAGCTATGGTGCTAGAATGAGTGTTCTGCTAAACACTGCATCAAAGGCATCAATTAAGTACGACGTCACAACATTCAGATCACTTAAAATATTTTTTTTTGAGATCTGCGCTGGACAAAGAAATCTGATGGCACCGGTGCAAAGACTCTCAGCTAACCCACGACGATACTTGTAAATCATTAGAAGATTCAAAACTAAATAAATTTAAGCTAAATACTGAACTAATTGTTAAGAAAAAAGACAGCTCGTACTGCGCAAATACTTGCACAACAACAATACTAATCCACCCCATTTTGAACAAGCTCCGAATATCATCAATTAGCACATGAATTTTGTTCGCTCTTTCATGATGGAAGATGGTGCGCTCTAGGTCCATAGAGACGTAGTCCACATCCATAGGCATCGGTAGAATCAATGACTGTAGCTCTTTGCAATTATCTCCCAAAGTCTCCAAGACAACATCATCAACAAGAGGTGGCCTTGGTTTGGTTACAGACTGCTCACCACTTGTCTCCATTTGACTTGTTTTCTATTTCTTCGAATATGGTCTTGTAAGTTCCTGTACATATGGACATGATTGAGCATACTAACACTAAATCAATAATTGGTGAAATGAAAACTTATATTATTACCTCTCTTGCCTGAACAAAACTGATCGACCACTGCAAAAAGCTACCTAAAACTTCACCAACGTGCTTCATTTCTGGATGAGCTGTCACCGGTAGAGGATGTTGTGATGCACCCTCAACAACTTCATCTAATGAAACCTTCACCTGACCGGGTGACAGCTTCTGATGATGCACTATCGTGTCCTCCTTGGTTGGGTAAACCATCCCGTTGGCAACAACTTTTATATCCCCCAGAATGGACAGGGCCGGACGACACTCAGTCGGACTCTATTACTCAAAGTAGACTAAAGTTAATGGTCTGGATAAAATGATTATATTCTGATGATGAATACAAATTTAAACTTGATGATAATGAGTTCGAGTTTTATAGGTTATACCGTAATGGCCTGAGTATATGCATGTACTGGCAACGCAAAGATGCAAAAATCCCCTGACCGTAACGACCTGAGTATATTCTATATATAACAAACCTAATTACTTTCAACCCCATTAGTCTTGTATTCACATTCTTGATATAGGTAAAAATATGTTTTAATTATGAAATCTTTTTTATGGAAATAATACGATCCAATGCCATTAACAGGCAATAATTAGAACTACTCTCTAATTAAAGTCAAAGCAATAAATGAGACTTCATATTTTCTAATACACGAATAATGAAAAGATGACTCTGAAAAGGATAAATCATAATGAGTCTTGACTAAGAATGACTTATTTATCAACTACCAAGGTGCTTGAATGAGTAGGTTTTTGAAAATACACTACATATTATCTAATTTATAGCTCAACCATCGGAAATGGAGTCTCACCAACCGATTGTCAACTACTATGTGGATCACCTTGCGTAGGCGTGTTGAAATCAGCCCCCTCATTAACTTTTGATGGAACGTTGTGGTGAATAACCGGAGTCTGCGGACCTTTGTTATTCACTTGCTCACACAACCGGTTGAATTGAGCTTGTAGAGCATCAAACTTGCTCTGTATCTTTTGCGTGATTTCTTGTATCAGAGCTGCCCCAACCTCGTCCAATGACACCACTCCACTCGGTCTCTTACTAATCTGACTCGGTTGACCAAAAAGAACCCTCACACTGACATGGCTACCTACACCTCGCACCCGACCCGGGTGCTCCTTACCTAGAGACGCATTCAAGATGTCATTGTGCCTCTGCGGTAGAAACGTCCCTTCACTGACTTCTCGAGCCTTCTCTAACTATTTCAAGAAATGATAAACATCATTTAATACACTTTTCCCATGCCATTAAGTATGTACTTCCAAAATATATTCTTCAAAAAATATAATTACAATTTTATCAACCACCCCCTTCGTTTACTCATTCAGGATATCATAACTTCCCTTTTCGTCTTTCTTAATTCTTTCTCGAACCCAATCTAAGCTGCGATCATCTGCAACAATACTTGAGCTGAGTGAAGCACATGAAGACGAAGACAAGAGAGTGTTTGATACGACCCACTTTGCTTTTGCACCAGCATACCCACCTGGTCCAAGAAAGTGAGGATGCTGGTTGTGAGACTGGCTCTCTCGATCTTTCCTACTTTTTTCCTAGTAAAAAGAATATAGGAAAATATTAGATATATATTTCTGGTGATTGGTTTTATAAAAAGGTAAAACACTGTACATGCCTTGAATTCTTCAGATTGATGATCATTAACGAATTTCAACCACTGCTCATCTGTAATGGAAGGATATAACTGGGACGGATGATCATATTTTGGGTGTTTCTTTTTGATGAAGTCACGCACTAACATCATCTTGAAAGAAGTCCACCTCACTCCCGCCACCTTCAGAAAGTGCTTCTTCTTTTCATCACCTTAAATATTGAACTCCTTCTCAATAAACAAGAAACACACATATATATTAACACATGTTTTCATTAACAGGTAGTTTACTATAAGAATTTGATTATAATATACCTGCAAATCCTCCCAAATCACATCCTTAAGACCACTCTCCACGTGTTTCCACTCGTCGATTTTAATATCTACATGTGACCAAACTAGAGAACCTAGGTAACTTTTGAAATTGGCAACATATTTCCCGATGGGTTTATTTGTATCGTCAAATTCGATATGCTTTTGCTCTAACGACTTGTTTTTCATTTTTATGCATGTTGTTGATCCTCTTGATCTTCTTTTCCAAGACTCTTGTTCACATTGGGTGCTCGAAGAATCAGTCATGACTCTGTCACATTAGTTGATAAAATTCTTAAACCATTAGATATAAAATATAATTTATACGGCGATAAAAGCTAACACATCACTCTACAACTAATGTGAAGACAATAAAAGTTTTAATCAGATTGTAAGAGTGAAAATAGATACTTGGATGATTCTAGCAACTACAGGCAACTAAGAAGCATATCAACAACTTTTGTGAAGGTACTTACCGCATAACATATAGTTCAAGAGGGGTCAATGGCTTGTGAACAGGATGTCAAAAAGACGATAGTGAAATTAATCGTCAAATAAATGTCATCAACCATAATCACTAATCACTACAGATGGTCTCTATACCCCTCAAAGTACGTTCACTGATGATCTTCATATGGGTGTGTGAATTAGTTTTTCTTGTATTTTACATAAAGCAACAACTAATTTAATATGATAATAAAACCTGTCATAAACATTGGAAATAGAGGGAATTCAGATGTCCGGTCTTCAAAATATCCTGATTATGCTAAAAAGGTGATCAACCTACTAGTCTCAGTCCTACCTGAAAGGTCCGACTTGGCTACAGAAAGCGGAAAATGCTTGTGGTAAAAATTCTTAGTTTCAACACCAATTACCAACTCAGAGAATTTAACTTACTACACATAAACATTACCCAAACATGTTAATTAATGATCTGAACAAGTACTAAAACATACATTCTTACGCAATTTGTAGCAGGCGAGGGTGAAACTAGGTAACGGGGAATCTACGGCGAATAGCAGGCGACAGGGAGTCCACGACGAACAACAGGCGAGGGTGAATGAATCGTCTCTCCTATTCTAAAATATTACTTCCAAAAATTTGACGGGCTTTTGGAGTGGGAAATATGAAAATTCTGGACTGAAATTTATTTCAAAAACCTAATTTTTTGTATTGGGAGCAAAATTAGACATTTCAAAGGCTACGAACCACGCGGGTTCGAATCTCTCCTCTCACCCCATCGATGCCTATAATTATAAATTAGTTTCATAGGATTAGAGCACGTGGCTACGAACCACGATGTCGGGGGTTCGAATCCATCCCTCGCCCACAAATTGTCGATTTTCACGAGTATATGGATCGGTTGTACAAAAATAACCGACGCTCATAAGTTTTATAAGAAAATTAAAGTCGGTTGTTAGGAATAACCAATGCCTATAATAGTAAATATTTTACAAATTTTGGCCCGCGTTCTGGCCCCCACCTTCCTCCCATATAGCTTCTGTTCTCGCCTGCTGGACAAAAGTAGACATTATCACTCCCCTTCCCCACCTCTTCCTCCCCTCCACTTCCTCTCCAAAACCCGTCCAAACCTCTACAAAGTCTTGAACAGAAAATGGATCTTCCCCAAGAAATCTTGATGGACATATTCTTACGCCTCCCTACGAAATCGATAGGTAGGCTCAGGTCCTTATCAAAAACATGGTGCAACTTTCTCTCCACCCCACAGTTCATCAAATCCCACCTCGCTCGAGAAAAACCCCGCCAAGAATATCTCACTCTCATCACCCCATCTAACACCATTCGCTCCATCAAAATCATAAAAGGAAACATTATCACCATTTTAAGAGATCTCAACTTTCCAGGTGTGTGCAGATTGGTTTTGGGTTCATGCGATGACTTATTATTACTACTCAACCTAACTGGTGGGATGGTTATGGTGAACCCCACTACTCTGGAGCAGGTGAGACTACCTCCTTCACCTCTGGTTAGAGGTGAGACTGCCCATGTCTCATGTGGATACATGTATGATAGTGCTAGAGATGATTATAGGGTGGTTTTACTTTCTTATTGCGATTTGGGTTATGATGGCCCATTTGTGCCTAACCGTTACGATGGTGCATATGTGTACTCTGTGAAAACGGGTGTATGGAAAAGGCTTAAGACCTCGCCTTACGGTAATTTAGTAATTTGCATCCCCTGCGGAAGTTTTTTCAACGGGGCTATCCATTGGCTGCATCGCCTTATGGTAATTTAGTAATTTGCATCCCCTGCGGAAGTTTTTTCAACGGGGCTATCCATTGGCTGCATTATAAAATGAGTGAATTTCCAAAGTTGGAGTTTGTAATAATTTCTATAGATTTGGTTACCGAGGCATATTTCTAAATCAATCCACCTGTTGGTGTTAATGTGGTTAACGAGTTTTCAACAAATTCACTTGTGGTCTTTGGGGGATGTCTTTGTTTGGTGGATAGGGAAATCGGTGACCAAAGAACGGATGTTTGGCTTATGAAAGAGTATGGTGTGGCAGGGCCTTGGACGAAACTCAGCATTTATTGTAATAGAGTTTTGTCTGGGTTCACGCCTTTGTGTTTTGTTAGGGATGAGGAGGAGAAAGTTGTTTTGATGGCCAGAGCTCGTTTGTCTGTTTATAACGTAAAAGATAGATCATTGAGGTCATTGGTCGTCGATAATGGGGGTTATGATCAATTTCAAGACAAAGGCTACTTTACGGAGAGTCTCATTTCGACTGCCTTTTGCGGTCTGACTCAAACTTTTGTGCACCCCTTTTTAATAAATTAATTTAAAATACGTCAGTTTGCTCGCAAGTGTACGAGGTAACTGTAGGGTGATGAGTTTGACTCGAGTCGTATCTCTCGAGGAAACAACTGTTTGGTTTTATCAATTTTTTTCTCAATTACGAATAATATACATATACATTTGGGGGTTTGAAAAGATTAATTCGATCATTATAACTAAAGTAATAATTAAACTAAATCTATTTAAACTAATTATTCTAACTAAATTATCAACTACGAGCACAAATTGAACTATCAATAATTCGCAACCATAAACTAAATCTAATTAACGAATATAAGAGCATGAGCATAAGAAATTACCACTAAGCAATGAATCATAAGAATCTAAAATTAACGAATGACTAAGCATAAATCAATCGCATAAATCAACTAAATTAACRAATATCCAATAACAAGCATAAACGATTAAGCTAATTAAACTAGTTCTAGCATTAACTAAGAATTAAACTAGAAATTAACTACTAAATTAACTAAGTGTTTAGAGAACTTATTGGAACTAATGAAAGCAGTAAAGAGCTCCAGCTATTCCGGAGGTTGAACGTTGATCTTGGGCGAAGAATGAATCCCGAACTCGAATTTGACGTTTTGGACGCGTTGTTCTTCGATCCTTGATCTCCGTCTTTAAATCTCATTCTGAGATGTGGGATTATTGTTATTTTAAGATAAAATACCCTAAGAGGTCGTGTGTTCTCTTTAAAATCCGAAATATAGAGGGTTTATATAGATTTTGCATGACTTGGCGCATAAGAAACCCTAAAGTCCGAATTCTGGGCCGTCGAGTCGACGGTGCATCGACGTAGCGTCGACTGATGCGTGCCGCGGGGCTCAGCAGACTAGGTTGGCAGGTGTGCGCGTCGGCTGGGCGGGTGCGTCGACGGTGTGCATCGACATCGACGCTTCAGCAAGTAGCATCGACAGTGGTGCGTCGACATCGACGCTTCAGCAAGTAGCGTCGACGTTGCGTCGACAGAGCGTCGACTGACGCGGTCATGACTCGCTGACATGGCTCGTGTCGACGGTGCGTCGACGGTCGCGTCAGTCGATGCGACTGCATGTCTGTCTCCAATTCTCGATCTTTTGCTACTCGTTTCACAGGAAAGCTTGTTCTTCACTTCTTGAACATCGAACCTCGTCTATTACGCGTTAAACTCTTCCGGTTACTTAGCTGTAAGGTGAAAAACAACGAGATATCACCTACTTGCATCAATTACGATTAAAATACGGTAAAATAAGTTGGAACTATAAAAATACGGAATTATGCTTAAATCGTCCAACTTATACCAAAAACAAATAAAAAAAAGAACTAAAACGCTAATAAAAATAAGGACAAATCTACTCTAATCAGCTACCCCACGCTTTATTGGTTTGTTCGTCCTCGAACAAACGATAATTTCAAAATATAACTAGAATGAAAATCAGTTCAAGCAAAGAGTCGTGCTATGCTAAAATATAGGTACAAGTCACGCAACGCCAAACACTTGACCATTATTACATTGTCGCTTCAAAATAAAATCATGCTTCCTCACGAAGGACAATATATATAAGTACGCTCAAAAGCACTCAAGTATTTTCTGCATGGGACGTGTATACACTCAAATCATACAATTATATGCACAATAAATAAGCACAAAAAATCAATCTCTTTTCATTCGCAAATTAAGTGTGCTGTCAAACTAAGAATCAGTAAAGGTCTTCGCGGGTTGTAATGTAAGGCTCTTTGGACGGGTATGGTATATATAAGTCGTGTGGCTAACTCATGATCAAACATGATCAATAACTCACTCAACCTAACCTAAACATGAAGCAAAATGCTTATAAAAACCTCACTTAACTCTCATAACGTAGCCTTAAAATATAGGCTATTTCCCAACTCGCAAACCGTAAACCGACTGAAAGCTCAAAAACCACTTAAGCACAATTGAAGCTTATAACATGCTTCTTACACAACTCTTGCCTTCTAAACATTAGGCTTCATAAAATAAACAATTAGACTCAAGCCTTTACAAGCGCGTAGGCAATTAATCAACACTATCCACCATCCTATCTTTTTCTTCTTCTTCTTTTTTTTATTTCCCCCTTTATTATTTTTTTTATGGGGTCTCTTTCTCTTCTTTTATTTTTAATTTTTTTTTTCGTATGGTGGTCCTTAAATACAAAAAATTCATAAATTCCTAATACAATTCCAAGACTCAAATAACCAATAAAAATACGAACTCCTACCCCACGCTTTTAAATGGGTTTGTAGGGGTCGTCTCAAAAACACTCATGGCTATAGGCATGGATTATTTGGCTATGATTGGCTCATTCGGAATTTATAGTGGCTAAAAATATATGGATATGGCCGGAATAGGGTTTTATATGTGCCTTAACGTCATGTTCAAGACTAAAACTTATTCATGTACATGCAATGATGATAAACACTCAGGCTACTCACTGGCTTTTTGCATGAAAAAGTTTTGAATTGACTCTGCTTTTAAGGTTTTGCGAAATCAATTGCGTCCAAGTACCATTTTACAATATATATTAATAAATTTTGAAAAATTATGCACTTATGCACGCTCAAAGACGAAAACAAATAATCATACATAGTCAACTTCGACAGGCAAGCCATACAAACACAAATAAGCGTAGAAATAGCGATCAATCACATCAAAAATATGCATTTCAAAACAAAGACATCAAATTGCACTAACCATACTCAACCACCCCCCTCCCTAAAAACTTGGCAATCTCCTGATTGTCATAAATATTAAGAAAATAAGAGTATGGGAAATAAGAGAACATCCCAGAATTCGATGGTCGAGTCTCTCTAAAAATGCACGTGCAACTATCCTTCGTCTTAGATCGCGTGACTAGATTGTCCCGAACAAACCTATAAAAATAAACAAAACAAACAAACAAAATATGATTGTGATTAATTGCGACGCGCAAGTGCCCGGTGGCACGTCTTTTTGGGTTTGAAACCGCCGGATTGCGGCCAACGTCGTAAATGGCTGGGTTGCAGCTCATCCAAAGGTTGCCGGACTGCGGCTAACTTGGGTCGGATTGCAACCTCGATCGACGAAATCATCGTAATCCATGATTGCTGCGTTAAGCGGTAGGTTCAGTGGTTGATCGTCATCGTTAATGCCTTGAGTCGAACTAGCGGTAAGGCCTTGCGGTAGCGAACCACGGCAATTGACACAGTATAAAAAGACAAAAATAAAATAAAGAAAATAAAACAAAAACAAAAATTAACTAACGCTTGGGTTGCCTCTCAAGAAGCACAACATTTAACGTCATATGCTCGACGCAATTGTTCGATCAATTTCTAGCTCGGGGTGGGTCCACGAACTTTCTCTTGCCTCTATCTCGACTCTTTTCGTAATTCTCTGGATAAGATTGAAGTCGATGCTTGTGGACTTGGAATCTCGTCCTTGTGCTCTCATCGTAAATAGTGGCGACTCCATACTCATCCATCTCTTTTATTAAAAATGGTCCACTCCATGCGACTTCAAACTTGGTGTGACCAAACTTACGATCGGAATTATACAACACTAGTTGACCAACCTTTAACTCCTCGTTAAAAACTTCGTTCGACTTCTTCTTCTTCTTTATCCAATCCTTGCTATTAGCCTCGCACTTTTTCTTCGTACGTTTAAAATTCTTATAGGGGTCTAGGGAAACACATCTTGAATGATTATTCGGTGGCTTCGTCTCTTCTCTTGGCTCAAACCTCGAGCGATCACGTTGTGGTCTCAACTCCACTTTTGTCTCGTTTTTAGGAACGTCAAACCGCATGGGCAACCCATCATCAAATGCCCCTATATTATCAAACTCTTCAATCGTGTCGATGCTCAAGAGCTCATTCGCGCAAGAATCTACTAAATCAATAGTAGAATAATCATTCTTAACAAACGATGCTGGACTCTTGTGAAAATCTTGAAGTGAAAATGTCACCGTTTCGCCTAATACGGACATAGTCACCCTCCCTTCGTTTACATCGATCACCGTGCGTGTTGTAGACATGAATGGACATCCTAACAAAATTGTGTGTTCTCGGTTCTCGCTTTGTACATCACCAACATCCATAATGACAAAGTCGACCGGCACTACTAGCTTGTAAACTTGCACTAAGACATCTTCCACAATCCCCAAGGGTAGCCTTATCGTTCTATCCGCCAATTGTAATTTCATCGTGGTTGGCTTCAGTGGTCCTAGGCCAAATTCTTTGTAAATCGAATGGGGCATCAAATTTATGCTAGCGCCAAGATCGAGCATTCCTCTTGTCGTTTGTCCATTCCCGAGAGAAATAGTTATGCAGAAACTCCCGGGATCCTTCTCTTTGGGTGGCAATGGTTTCTTAATTATATCACCAACGTCTCTTATCAAAGCCACAGGCTGATTTGTTGCCAAACGCCTTTCCCTTGATTCGAGCTCCTTGAAAAACTTCACAAATGCTGGCATTGTCTTTATCACCTCTATCAGGGGGAGGTTAATATTGACATTTTTCAATAAATTATATAGCTCCATGAATCTTTTATCTTCCTTTGCTGGACGTAGGCGACTTGGGAAGGGAACATGATCATAAACAGTCAACTTCTTGGGTGGCGAATTTAAGGAATCGATGGGGTCTTCAGCTGCTGTCGGCTTCTTTTTCTTCACTGCTCCTGGAGGTTGGGTCTCGGTCTCTTTTTTGTCTTCCTCCTTTCCTAGCTCGATGCAGTTATCCACTTCCTTCCTGCTTCTCAGCACATGAATAGCCGAGACTTGTTCCATTTGGCTTGGAAGAGTATTTTTCTCTTTCTTCAATGATGCCATGTCAGTTGCCAATTATCCTACCATTAACTCCAATCTTCTTAGTCCTGACGAATTTTCAAGAGTGCTTTTGGCCATTTCAGCCATCATCGTTCTCAATTCTTTCATATCGTCCCGAACTCCCTTCATTTCCTCCTGAACATGTGTGAGTCCGTCTCGGTTCCGAATAGTTTCGGCAACTTGGTTTTGTTGCCAGACTAAAAGTTGATCAGTCGACTTAACTGTAGCAGGTGTTTGCATGTGTGGTGGTCTCTGCCCCGAATGTTGTTGATTCGAATAGTGCTGGATGGCGTTGACGTCCCCTCGTTGTTCGTTGTTGAACGGGCACATATCGGCTAAATATTTGGGGGATCCGCATTGGTGACACATCACATTAGTCTTCTTCGAAGAGGCCTTGCTTGCCCGCTCGGCCTTCCAAGCTGCCAATTTCTCCTCAAATATCTCTTCGCACTTTGCTTTGACTAATCTTCCATCATCTAAGTCAGGATCAGGGATGGAAATCTCATTAACTTTCAATTTACGAGGCCGAGAGTTGAATTCTCTAGATTTTTCACTCAGTTTCTCCAATACTCGTTTTGCCTCGCGAGCCGTTAAATCACCAAAATCTCCTCCTGCTGCTATTTCAACTTGACTCTTTCCCATGGATGACAAACCATCAAAGAAAAACTGATTAATTATCTCGGGGGAATAGCTATGATGGGGGCATGCTTGTAAGAGTGATTTGTAACGCTCCCATGTTTCATGAACTAATTCTCCCTCCACTTGTTCGAAGTTAGCAATCTGCCTCCGAATTTGCCCCGTTGTTTGTGCCGAATAGTATTGATTRAGGAACTTCTCGCTTATCATCTCCCAATCAGTTAATGATCTTGGTTCTAAGGACAGTAACCATGTCTTCGCCTTGTCTTTCATGCTATAGGGGAAACAAATCATTTGCATCTCCTCCCGGTTTAGYCCYTGYCCTACAAATKTHCCCACTTCATCGATAAAGTAGTTCAAAAACGCTAAAAGGTCTTCGTGGGCATTTCCGTGAAAAGTCGGAAGTAAATTAATTTGATGTGGTTTAATCTCTACTTCCCTTGCAGTCGGGCCAAGAACAATAGTAGACCCATAAAGCACAACCTTCGGGCGTGCCAAGTCTCGTTGTCGAGGCGCTTGGGGGCGTCTCGGTGCTCTCTCTCGGTGATAGGCAGCCTCATAATTTCCGCCTCATAATTTCCTTTGTAATCTTGGTCATTGAACCATCCATCTACAAACTCTCGTCTTGGGATCGGTCCTTCAGGATAACCTTCATGCACTTCTTCGTCATGTTGAGCGTTCCTTCCTCTATTTCCTTGTCGTAGTTGTGGCGGGGCTTGATTGTTTGGTGGTTGATTGTGACCTCCAAGGTATCGTGTCTCGCTTCCATACTCTCCTCGATGACTTTGGAAACGTAACTCATTGTCTAGTGCTTCCAACAACTCATCGTGTCCGCTTCCATGACTAGATCGTCCCGCCATGGATTTGGGAATCTCGTCACACACAAAATTCGTATCTAAAGAAGAATTGCTCTTGAAAACTGGTTCGGGTCTTGGTCTCGTTGGACGTGTGCGGTGGATGTCGTCAAAGAATGGCGCAAGATCGCGTCGAAGTGATCGTCTACCATGCATACACTCAACAACGCATCAATGTACCAAGTGGCAAAAATCCACACCAACTGCAATTATACAAATAACGACGAAATATAAAATAAAATGAAAAACATCCTTAATTCCTACTCGTTGCTTCCCCGGCAACGGCGCCAAATTTTTGACTCAAACTTTTGTGCACCCCTTTTTAATAAATTAATTTAAAACACGTCAGTTTGCTCGCAAGTGTACGAGGTAACTATAGGGTGATGAGTTTGACTCGAGTCGTATCTCTCGAGGAAACAACTGTTCGGTTTTATCAATGTTTTTCTCAATTACGAATAACATACAAATACATTTGGGGTTTGAAAAGATTAATTCGATCATTATAACTAAAGCAATAATTAAACTAAATCTATTAAAACTAATTATTCTAACTAAATTATCAACTACGAGCACTAATTGAACTATCAATAATTCGCAACCATAAACTAAATCTAATTAACGAATATAAGAGCATGAGCATAAGAAATTACCACTAAGCAATGAATCATACGCGAGCCATGTCAGCGAGTCATGACCGCGTCAGTCGATGCTCCGTCGACGCAACGTCGACGCTACTTGCTGAAGCGTCGATGTCGACACACACCGTCGACGCACCCGCCCAGCCGACGCGCATACCTGCCGACCTAGTGTGCCGAGCCCCGCGGCACGCGTCAGTCGACGCTACGTCGACGCACCGTCGATGGGACGGCCCAGAATTCGGATTTTAGGGTTTCTTATGCGCCAAGTCATGCAAAATCTATATAAACCCTCTATATTTCGGATTTTAAAGAGAACACACGACCTCTTAGGGTATTTTAGCTTAAAATAACAATAATCCCACATCTCAGAACGAGATTTGAAGACGGAGATCAAGGATCGAAGAACAACGCGTCCAAAACGTCTAATTTGAGTTCGGGATTCATTCTTCACCCAAGATCAACGTTCAACCTCCGGAATAGCTGGAGCTTTTTACTGCTTTCATTAGTTCCAATAAGTTCTCTAAACTCTTAGTTAATTTAGTAGTTAATTTCTAGTTTAATTGTTAGTTTAATTCTTAGTTAATGCTAGAACTAGTTTAATTAGCTTAATCGTTTATGCTTGTTATTGGATATTGGTTAATTTAGTTGATTTATGCGATTGATTTATGCTTAGTTATTCGTTAATCTTAGATTCATTATGATTCATTTGCTTAGTGGTAATTTCTTATGCTCATGCTCTTAGATTCGTTAATTAGTTTTAGTTATGGTTGCGTATTATTGATAGTTCAATTATTGCTCGTAGTTGATAATTTAGTTAGAATAATTAGTTTAAATAGATTTAGTTTAATTATTGCTTTAGTTTATAATGATCAAATCAATTCTTTTAAAACCCCAAATGTATATGTATGTTATTCGTAATTGAGAAAAACATCCGAAAGACCGAACAGTTGTTTCCTCGAGAGATACGACTCGAGTCAAACTCATCACCCTACAGTTACCTCGTACACTTGCGAGCAAACTGACGTGCTTTTAAATTAATTATTAAAAAGGGGTGCACAAAAGTTTGAGTCAAAAATTTGGCGCCGTTGCCGGGGAAGCAACGAGTAGGAATTAAGGATGTTTTTCATTTTATTTTATATTTCGTCGTTATTTGTATAATTGCACTTGGTTTGGATTTTTGCCACTTGGTACATTGATGCGTTGTTGAGTGTATGCAAGGTAGACGATCACTTCGACGCGATCTTGCGCCATTCTTCGACGACATCCACCGCACACGTCCAACGAGACCAAGACCCGAACCAGTTTTCGAGAGCGATTCTTCTTTAGATACGAATTTTGTGTGTGACGAGATTCCCAAATCCATGGCGGGACGATCTAGTCATGGAAGCGGACACGATGAGTTGTTGGAAGCACTAGACAATGAGTTTACCTTTCCAAAGTCATCGGGGAGAGTATGGAAGCGAGCCACGATACCTTGGAGGTCACAATCAACCACCAAACAATCAAGCCCCGCCACAACTACGACAAGGAAATAGAGGAAGGAACGCTCAACATGACGAAGAAGTGCATGAAGGTTATCCTGAAGGACCGATCCCAAGACGAGAGTTTGTAGATGAATGGTTCAATGACCAAGATTACGAAGGAAATTATGAGGCTGCCTATCACCGAGAGAGAGCACCGAGACGCCCCCAAGCGCCTCGACAACGAGATTTGGCACGCCCGAAGGTTGTGCTTTATGGGTCTGCTATTGTTCTTGGCCCGACTGCAAGGGAAGTAGAGATTAAACCGCATCAAATTAATTTACTTCCGACTTTTCACGGAAATGCCCACGAAGACCCTTTAGCGTTTTTGAACTACTTTATCGATGAAGTGGGCAGATTTGTAGGTCATGGCCTAAACCGGGAGGAGATGCAAATGATTTGTTTCCCCTATAGCATGAAAGACAAGGCGAAGACATGGTTACTGTCCTTAGAACCAAGATCATTAACTGATTGGGAGATGATAAGCGAGAAGTTCCTAAATCAATACTATTCGGCACAAACAACGGGGCAAATTCGGAGGCAGATTGCTAACTTCGAACAAGTGGAGGGAGAATTATTTCATGAAACATGGGAGCGTTACAAATCACTCTTACAAGCATGAAAACTAATTATTCTAACTAAATTATCAACTACGAGCAATAATTAAACTATCAATAATTGAACCATAAATAAATCTAATTAACGAATCTAAGAGCATGAATATAATAAATTACCACTAAGCAATGTATCATATGAATCTAAGATTAACGAATAACTAAGCATAAATCAATCGCATAAATCAACTAAATTAACCAATATCCAATAACAAGCATAAACGATTAAGCTAATTAAACTAGTTCTAGCATTAACTAAGAATTAAACTAACAATTAAACTAGAAATTAACTACTAAATTAACTAAGAGTTTAGAGAACTTATTGGAACTAATGAAAGCAGTAAAAAGCTCCAGCTATTCCGGAGGTTGAACGTTGATCTTGGGTGAAGAATGAATCCCGAACTCAAATTAGACGTTTTGGACGCGTTGTTCTTCGATCCTTGATCTCCGTCTTCAAATCTCGTTCTGAGATGTGGGATTATTGTTATTTTAAGCTAAAATACCCTAAGAGGTCGTGTGTTCTCTTTAAAATCCGAAATATAGAGGGTTTATATAGATTTTGCATGACTTGGCGCATAAGAAACCCTAAAATCCGAATTCTGGGCCGTCCCATCGACGGTGCGTCGACGTAGCGTCGACTGACGCGTGCCGCGGGGCTCGGCACACTAGGTCGGCAGGTATGCGCGTCGGCTGGGCGGGTGCGTCGACGGTGTGTGTCGACATCGACGCTTCAGCAAGTAGCGTCGACGTTGCGTCGACGGAGCATCGACTGACGCGGTCATGACTCGCTGACATGGCTCGCGTCGACGGTGCGTCGACGGTCGCGTCAGTCGACGTGACTGCATGTCTGTCTCCAATTCCCGATCTTTTGCTACTCGTTTCACCGGAAAGCTTGTTCTTCACTTCTTGAACATCGAACCTCGTCTATTACGCGTTAAACTCTTTCGGTTACTTAGCTGTAAGGTGAAAAACAACGAGATATCAACTACTTGCATCAATTACGATTAAAATACGGTAAAATAAGTTGGAACTATAAAAATACGGAATTATTCTTAAATCGTCCAACTTATACCAAAAACAAATAGAAAAAAGAACTAAAACGTAATAAAAATAAGGACAAATCTACTCTAATCACGGTCGCCAAGATAATTTTTATTTGCAATGAAATTAAAATATAATTATATATTTCAAAAATACTTGTTTGTTCATTTAAGTCTTTCTTTTACTATCTCAAAATTAAACTCTGATAAAAGGTACGAAATTGGATTGAGCAATTATGAATTCTGGAAATTTAGGGCCAGAACATAAATTTTATAAATCTTAGGATTCAATCTGAAAATTCCTAAAACTGTTTGTAATAAAACTACCATATTTCAGTATAAGAGTGCTATTTCGACAATCTTCTTGAAATGGCATTGAAGCAAATGCCTGAGTTCAATGTGGGAATAGGAAGATGGCAATTGTGATGATGATGTCGTTTGTCGAACATCATAGACCGACCTCGATCCCGGTAGGAGATATATAAGTTGTCCAAGATTTCGTGTAAGTCTTGAATCTATTTCCTATTTCTAGGTATTAGGTCTAATAATGATTTGGGGCCTTGGGGGTTTGTATAGGATGTTAACATGGGGTCGATTGATTGTAGTTAATATAACTGTTACTTAAGATTTGTGTGTGTGTGTCGTGCTTTTGGTTGATTTTTCTGATAGTCTTCATTTTTCGTAGTTAAAGGGCTTGTTTTCATTAATTTTGATTCGAGTAAATAATATTGTAGGAGACTGAAGGTTGCAAGTTTTTCAAATGTCTTGAGGAACCACTGTGCCCAAAAGCTAGTCAAATTATTCCCGTACTTTTAAGACGAGCAAATAAATTCGAAGTTAAAGTTCAAGTGTTAAAGGCTGACGTAAAGAGACTTGAATTAGATGTGAAGAAGCATGAAACAAACCTGAAAGCACTTGCTGCTGGAATTTGTAAGCTTGAAAAATATGTGAAGAGGAAGCGAAATCAGGAACGTTGGGTTTGCACGGCGCTTTTGGTTACTTGGTTATCTGGATCAAGAACAGCTGAAGGTCTCTCTAGGGTGTATGTGGTTTTAGTATTGGGAATGAATGTGTGTTGTACGCTGTTTATTGTTTGCTTTTCTAGGGTTCTAAATAGATTGATGGAGTTAGTTTTGGAGGTCGGTTTCTTTCGTTGTTCTGTTGTCGTAGCTGCTTGTTCCGTTGTTCATGTGTTGGGATTGTAGCTGTATTAAAATGAAATACTAGATTATGTTTGTTGGATTAGGAGAGTAATGTTTTTTAATTGAAGGATAAATTAATCCATTTTGTATGTTTCTTATTTTCCAGAGAAGTTAGAAAATAGAATCTTAAATTAATCGAGCAACTCTCAATCAATTAATCGAACACAGGGGATTCGTTAATAAAAGCTAGAGAAGAGAACAAATAAACCAATTCTTAGAGGTTATTAAATGCATGAAACATAAATAAAGGCTATAAAGTAATTAATTTTTGGATCACAATTAATTTTACTAAATAACAATTACACCCTTCATGTATTCCAATGACCATCCACCATTAAATTAAATTTTATTTATTTATGACAAAAAAATAACTCTGCCTTATCACACTACAGAGCCTTTACATTGCTTTCATAACAAGCATTTTTGCTAAACACTTCCAAATTCACCAGAACAAATAGCTGTATGGGAAAAGAACCAACTTCTTGGGAAACCTGAAGATTTTCCATAAACTGATAATATGAACAATTTACACAATGCTTTCATAACAAGCATTACTGCAAAAGATTAAGCATTCACCATTACATCTAAATCACATGCTAAAACATAGTCAAAACACATCTAATTTCCCATTACATCTGATTCCATGCAAATATAAACATAAACATAAAAACTGCAGTATTCTTAAATATGCAACTTGCTATATCCACAAAACAAAAACTAAAGATGGGAGATCCATGAGCTGAAGGACGAAGGTTGAGTCGAGTGGCAAACATAAGTCTTCAAGCATCTCCTGGCAGCCAGTAAGGACATGGCGACCATCTGATGCCCAGCTTGATACATCAACAACCCAACGTTGATCAGAAAACCCTAGAATTGTAGCCTTCTTCTGATGACCATTACCTCCTTGGAACCACATGCTCAGTCCAGAAGTCCTTTGGAATGGCCTATAAAAAGCTCGCATGATTAGAAGCTGCTAACGTCATATCAATAATTGGTGGAAAGTGTATTAGTTG
>BMAC01000021.1:1398268-1417721 GCA_014905375.1 Phtheirospermum japonicum
CCCCCATCATAGCTATTCCCCCGAGATAATTAATCAGTTTTTCTTTTGATGGTTTGTCGCCCATGGGGAAGAGCCAAGTTGAAATAGCAGCAGGAGGAGATTTTGGTGATTTAACGGCCCGCGAGGCAAAACGAGTATTGGAGAAACTGAGTGAAAAATCTAGAGAAACCAACTCTCGGCCTCGTAAATTAAAAGTTAATGAGATTTCCATCCCTGATCCTGACTTAGATGATGGCAAATTAGTCAAAGCAAAGTGCGAAGAGATATTTGAGGAGAAATTGGCAGCTTGGAAGGCCGAGCGGGCAAGCAAGGCCTCTTCGAAGAAGACTAATGCGATGTGTCACCAATGCGGATCCCCCGAACATTTAGCCGATATGTGCCCGTTCAACAACGAACAACGAAGGGGACGTCAACGCCATCCAGCACTATTCGAATCAACAACATTCGGGGCAGAGACCACCACACATGCAAACACCTGCTCAGTTCGACTGATCAACTTTTAGTCTGGCAACAAAACCAAGTTGCCGAAACTATCGACGGTGCGTCGACGGTCGCGTCAGTCGACGTGACTGCATGTCTGTCTCCAATTCCCGATCTTTTGCTACTCGTTTCACCGGAAAGCTTGTTCTTCACTTCTTGAACATCGAACCTCGTCTATTACGCGTTAAACTCTTTCGGTTACTTAGCTGTAAGGTGAAAAACAACGAGATATCAACTACTTGCATCAATTACGATTAAAATACGGTAAAATAAGTTGGAACTATAAAAATACGGAATTATTCTTAAATCGTCCAACTTATACCAAAAACAAATAGAAAAAAGAACTAAAACGTAATAAAAATAAGGACAAATCTACTCTAATCACGGTCGCCAAGATAATTTTTATTTGCAATGAAATTAAAATATAATTATATATTTCAAAATACTTGTTTGTTCATTTAAGTCTTTCTTTTACTATCTCAAAATTAAACTCTGATAAAAGGTACGAAATTGGATTGAGCAATTATGAATTCTGGAAATTTAGGGCCAGAACATAAATTTTATAAATCTTAGGATTCAATCTGAAAATTCCTAAAACTGTTTGTAATAAAACTACCATATTTCAGTATAAGAGTGCTATTTCGACAATCTTCTTGAAATGGCATTGAAGCAAATGCCTGAGTTCAATGTGGGAATAGGAAGATGCAATTGTGATGATGATGTCGTTTGTCGAACATCATAGACCGACCTCGATCCCGGTAGGAGATATATAAGTTGTCCAAGATTTCGTGTAAGTCTTGAATCTATTTCCTATTTCTAGGTATTAGGTCTAATAATGATTTGGGGCCTTGGGGGTTTGTATAGGATGTTAACATGGGGTCGATTGATTGTAGTTAATATAACTGTTACTTAAGATTTGTGTGTGTGTGTCGTGCTTTTGGTTGATTTTTCTGATAGTCTTCATTTTTCGTAGTTAAAGGGCTTGTTTTCATTAATTTTGATTCGAGTAAATAATATTGTAGGAGACTGAAGGTTGCAAGTTTTTCAAATGTCTTGAGGAACCACTGTGCCCAAAAGCTAGTCAAATTATTCCCGTACTTTTAAGACGAGCAAATAAATTCGAAGTTAAAGTTCAAGTGTTAAAGGCTGACGTAAAGAGACTTGAATTAGATGTGAAGAAGCATGAAACAAACCTGAAAGCACTTGCTGCTGGAATTTGTAAGCTTGAAAAATATGTGAAGAGGAAGCGAAATCAGGAACGTTGGGTTTGCACGGCGCTTTTGGTTACTTGGTTATCTGGATCAAGAACAGCTGAAGGTCTCTCTAGGGTGTATGTGGTTTTAGTATTGGGAATGAATGTGTGTTGTACGCTGTTTATTGTTTGCTTTTCTAGGGTTCTAAATAGATTGATGGAGTTAGTTTTGGAGGTCGGTTTCTTTCGTTGTTCTATTGTCGTAGCTGCTTGTTCCGTTGTTCATGTGTTGGGATTGTAGCTGTATTAAAATGAAATACTAGATTATTTTTGTTGGATTAGGAGAGTAATGTTTTTTAATTTAAGGATAAATTAATCCATTTTGTATGTTTCTTATTTTCCAGAGAAGTTAGAAAATAGAATCTTAAATTAATCGAGCAATTCTCAATCAATTAATCGAACATAGGGGATTCGTTAATAAAAACTAGGAGAAGAGAACAAATAAACCAATCTTAGAGGTTATTAAATGCATGAAACATAAATAAAGGCTATAAAGTAATTAATTTTTGGATCACAATTAATTTTACTAAATAACAATTACACCCTTCATGTATTCCAATGAACATCCACAATTAAATTAAATTTTATTTATTTATGACAAAAAAATAACTCTGCCTTATCACCTTACAGAGCCTTTACATTGCTTTCATAACAAGCATTTTTGCTAAACACTTCAAAATTCACCAGAACAAATAGCTGTATGGGAAAAGAACCAACTTCTTGGGAAACCTGAAGATTTCCCATAAACTGATAATATGAACAATTTACACAATGCTTTCATAACAAGCATTACTGCAAAAGATTAAGCATTCACCATTACATCTAAATCACATGCTAAAACATAGTCAAAACACATCTAATTTCCCATTACACCTTATTCCATGGCAAATATAAACATAAACATAAAACTGCAGTATTCTTAAATATGTAACTTTCTATATCCACAAAACAAAAACTAAAGATGGGAGATCCATGAGTTGAAGGACGAAGGTTGAGTCGAGTGGCAAACATAAGTCTTCAAGCATCTCCTGGCAGCCAGTAAGGACATGGCGACCATCTGATGCCCAGCTTGATACATCAACAACCCAACGTTGATCAGAAAACCCTAGAATTGTTGCCTTCTTCTGATGACCATTACCTCTTGGAATCACATGCTCAGTCCATAAGTCCTTTGGAATGGCCTATAAAAAGCTCGCATGATTAGAAGCTGCTAACTTCATATCAATAATTGGTGGAAAGTGTATTAGTTGCAAATAATTTAGAAAATCTTCAACTTACTATTCATCCACGGTCAAGAGCAGTCTTCGATACTGCTACTTTGAAAGAAGGGAAATTATTCAGCTCAAACGTGTTAGGATCTTTCACACCTACAAAGTCATGGCTTGTAACGCCTTTGCCGTCAAAGACTATTACATAAAAAATATAAGGCTCATTATTAATGAAGATAACAGAATATTCTTCTCCAATTCTATTGATATCCACAAAATCGATCCACTCGCCCGTAAACCTCGCCTACAATAAAAAAAAGAGTATAATGTAAACTCTCAGTCATATCTAGTTTGAAGAGACGTAAACAACACATCAAGAATGACATTATTATTCATATAAAGAAATACAATTCATAATCATTTAACTCCCTGTCTAATTCTCCCACTTTTTCTTTATAATAATAGTATCACCGTCTTGAACACAGAAGAACACAAATCGAATAAGGGTTATTAACACGCAAAATTTTTCATCAACAAACTTGAGTTAGATATGGAGAGAACAAACCTCATCACCGTCTTCACCCAGAAACTCCACCGTCACATCCCAAGTCTGCCCAATGGGATTGCGCAAAGTAAAATCGTTACTTTCAAGATCTGTGAAAAGTTTCACGATTTTCTACGGGATATGCTGCAATCATGTTGACATTTATTCAGAATTACAAAAAATCATACAAATAAACAATAATCAGAAAATATATATCAGAACAGAAAAGGAAAAAAATGGATGAAATAAAATCACATATTCCATAAAACGTGAACTGGGCATGAGGATGGTCTTTGTGAATTCCGAAATTAATTCATCATTAATCTGGGAGAGAAGATAATTTTCTATGATGCAAGGTGTTTGGGAGATTTTTCAAGGCCGATTATCTATTTTTTGAGGTTTATTATATCGTAGAAATTAGAGTTAAGCATCAGTTGTTGGACAAGAGCCGGTGCATATTCATTACTGGTAAGAAAAGCGAGGGAAAATATCTAACCAAAAGGTCCCAGTTTCAAACGAATTTTATACGCATGAGTTGTCTTCATAGAAACCAATTCTATTCACTTAAGCATCGGTTGTGAAGTTAACATAAAAACCGATGCCATGGACATACTTTAAGCATTTATTTGCCGAAAAAGGTCCCGAGTTTGAACCCAGCGTTGTGCTAATATTAAATGCATCGGTTGTCTGTATACAAACCAATTCCATTGACACACTTTAAGCATCGGTTTTGTGATTAACATAATAACCAATTCTATGGACATACTTTAAACATCGGTGCAAATGTTAATAACCGATGCTACTGACATATTATGGCAAGAAAAAATCAAGAAGAAAGCTTATTTTTTAGGCACGGTTTGAATATTACATATTGGTAATTCTTTCAAACCTCTGAAGCTTACATGTCTCATTGACTCATACTGAAAAATCTTCTCTCCTGCCTCATAATTATAAGAATTTAGCGTGTTAGTCAAATTTTACTTTGATATCATGTTTTTCTTTGAGTTTCATCCCAATTCTTGTGAAGGATCAAGCAACATCAGTTTGGTACTTGAAGGGACTGTTAAAAAGGGCCTATACAGCTTCAATATTTTTAACTCCAATGCAGATGCAGTACACCTGACATTTCTCTTGGTTATAGCAATTCTCACAAATAAAAAGGAATTCCATTAATAACTGGCCATTTTCATTCTTTTGAAAAACTCGATTTCGAGGTTTTAATGTCTTCACGGTACTACCCTCATTAACCTCAGTTCTCTTTCCAAACAACAAACTTCTCATTACCTAACACTATCTTTGACAAAAATTACTTTTCCTTACCTGTCCTTACCCCCTTCTCAATACCATTATTAGATTTACACATGAGATCATTACAAAAACACATTTAGGAATTTTGGCGTTCAATAAAATCACATTTAACTTACACCCTTCAACTATTCAAAAGACCATAATTTAATTGTATATATTATTAATGACAAATGCCTTTACCAACAAATACATGCCATTACAGTGCTTTCATAACAAGCATTTTTGCTAAACACTTCCAAATTCACCAGAACGAAAAGCTGTATGGAAAAAGAACCAAGTTCTTGGGAAAACTGAAAATTTTCAATAAACAGTCAATATGAACTATTTACACAGTGCCTTCATAACAAGCATTTTGGTAAAAGAACAAAATCCACCAAAACAAAGGGAGCTCTATAAATAACAAAACCAGACTAAAACAACAATAAAAGGTGTGTTTAAAAAAAAAAAAAAACACAATGAGAAACCACCATGGAGATGAAGATACAGTGATAAGTCGATTCCTAACCCCGTATGAAGATGCTTCCAAGCAAAAGGATGTCTGTTTATAATTGAGACAAAAATGAGTCAGAAACAGCTGCTATAATTTATTATGATTGAGTAAATTTGTTAGTTCGAAAAAATAATCTTACACGTTAAGTGTATTATTCTTGATTGTCAATCCACTCTTCTTCACTACTACAGAAAACCCCTAACAGTATTGGTTGTTTTTGCTAATAGGCATCAATTTTACAACCGATGCCTATTAGACCGACGCCTACAACCTGGACTTTAGACATTGGTTTTACAACTGATGCCTATAATAGACATATGCATCGGTTGTTTGACCATAACCAATGCTTATAGTCATCACAAGCCGATGCCTAATGTCCATATACATTCACTAAAGGCATCGGTTATTGTGCAATAACCGATGCCAATAGGTGCACTGTGGGCATCGGTTTCGATTATAAACTGATGCCTACTTTTCACTAAACGCATCAGTTTTTGTAAAACAACCGATGCCTATAGTGTAGCTATATGCATCAATTTTTTTCTACAACCGATGCCTAATGTCCTATAAGGCATCGGTTTTAAGAAGATAACGGATGCCTATAGGTGAACTATATGCATCGGTTGTTGAATACAAACCGATGCCTATAGGTACACTATAGGCATCGTTTTTGTTCTACAAAAACCGATGCCTAATGTCCTCTAAAAGCATTGGCTTTTCCAACACAACCGACGTGTGTAGTTTACCTATAGGCATCGGCTTTGACAAGTAACCGATGCTTAATGTCTATGTATACGCATCGGGTTTTTTGAAAGCACCGATGCCTCATGGCGAGATTTAGGCATCGGTTTTTTATCTCACAACAGATACGTACATGTTAACAATAGTCATCGGTTTGTTTTCTACATAACCGATGCCTATAGTTACCTATAGGCATCGGTCGTTGTTGAGTAACCGATATCGATTTTTTACTTAAATGCACCGGTTTTGTTGTTAAGAACCGATGTATATAACAATGTTAAAAACCGATGCCTAAATCTGATTATATGCATCGGTTTGCACAAAACCAATGCACAAATTTTTTGATAAAAAATTTCCAGGATTTCAAAAATTTTATTATAAAACCTGTCCAGAAAATTGATAATTACCATTTGCAAAATATTAATTTAATATAAAAAAAAGCATTTTATCAATTTTAATTCAAATACAGAAATTCCCCTTCCTATCTAATAAAACTCAAGACGAACTGATTATTCCATCGCACAAGTAGCAACAAACCCCAACTTCAAGGGAATCATGTTCAACAGCATAAAGCTCTCATAAACTAAACTTGTAAATATGCAGCACCTCATTTCCTTCCAAGGAGAATCCCCAGAGCCTTTCCTCCATTCTTACGAACAACACCTCGTTCTTGAATTCCAACTATGAATCATCATGCAACCTCTTTACTGCTATTTGTCTGCTTTTCCCTGTGAATGAATAAGAGTCACATTATTAACTAAGAAAATCCAGAGGAAATCCACCGACGTCCTCATAATGTTCTCTACCAAGTTACAAAATAAATTACTTAATAACTAAGAAAAAGTAATTAAAACTGAGAAATACATACGAGTAATCTACCGAGTAATGTTTTCTGCCCATATCTCACGAACTTCGTCGATTGTTTCTTGCTCGTATGGTCAACTCCAAATGAGTCCTACACATTCCGATTCAAAGTTAATTTGTCATTTAAAAAAATGAAGTTTAGGTTTGGAGTTTAAAAAATCTTCAATAAATTTTTACTACTTGAAAAAAATGAGTTTACACTTACCTTGTCTAATGAAGAATTCACACTGACCCCAGAGCAAACGTCATACATATACCTCATGATATAATAACCACACTCAATGCCTCCCCGTTGTTAATAACACTACAAAAATGATATGGGTCGAAGAACTTTACTAACTTGCCTTCTAGGGTAACCGATATACTATTTTATTAAAAATACCTTAAAAAATAACTTACCGGCATATTGTTCCACCCCATGTTTCTTCCTCTTCTTCCTTTTGTTGACATGTAGGTCTGAACTGCCCTGCAAATAGTAATCATTACACTCAAGCAGTTAATTAACATGCAAAGTATTATTTTCAGTAAACAATAAGAAATTATTACCTATATATTAAACATTTACAGTTTTAAAACCAAAATGAGCGGATGAACCACCCAATCTTATATTACATCCAATGAAAAACTTCAAGTGGTTTTATGAGAGTACGCTATAGAAAGAATCAGGTTGTGGAAAATAGCAAAATTACATTAATGCTTAACAACTTGCCCACGGAAATTTCCCACAAAAAAGAATCAGTACATTACTATATTGACAATAAGGACCTTAAAGTGAATTATCTTTTATGATGTTATTGTAAAAAAGGACAGGAAGTTACCTTTTCAAAAAATAAGAGACACAAATATAGGGGGAAAATTTACGTACGTATTAACATGTGTCTTGATATCCAAGTCCCTCTTGTCTACCTTTGGATCTAAAATAGAAACCTGATTCTTGAGAGGACATAACACTAGCAGCACCCAGTGGTCACCACACATTTTCATAGCACAAAGATTAATTATCTTTATAAATTATAACAATTGTGAAGGAGTAAAGGAAAAAATAAAAAGAAATAGTCTCTATTTACTCGTCTGGGTATGGTGCTAGAATGAATGTCCTACTAAACATTTCACCAAAGGCATCACTTATGTACGTCGTCACAGCAGTCGGGTCGTTTAATATACTTTTCTTGCAGATCTTCGCTGGACAAAGAAATCCGATGGCACCGGCACAAAGACTCTCAGCCAACCCACAAAGACACCTGTAAATCATTAGTAGATTCACAGCTCAATAAATTTAAGCTAAATATTGAACAAATTGATAAGGAAAAAGAAAGCTCGTACCGCGCAAAGGCTTGCACAACTGCAACACTGATCCACCCCATTCTGAACAGGTTCCGAATATCATCAATTGGCACGTGAAATTTCGTCTCTCTTTTGTCATTGAAGATGGTTTTTCTCTATGTCCATAGAGATGTGGTCCACATGCACGGGAATCGATAGAATCAGGTTGTGTAGCTCTATGCAATTAGGTCCCAAAGTCTCCAAGACTAAGTCATCAACAAGAGGTGGTCTTGGTTTTGTTGCAGATTGGCTCACCACTTGTCTCCATGAGACTTGTTCCCTGTTTCATTGGATATGGCCTTGTAAGTTCCTATACATATGGCCATGATTGAGCATACTAAGTAAATAAAATAATTGGTGAAATTAAAACATATATTATTACCTCTCTTGCACTACTACAGAAACAACTTTCTAAGGTTGTTAATTAAAAGTCGGTTCACTGAAAACCGCCTTAAAAATACTTTTAACGGCGGGTTGTGGCTAAAACATTCGTCAAAAAGGTCATTTTACGGGGATTCCAGTAAAACCGACGTTAAATCTAGATATCAGCTGATTTTAATGGCGGTTTACTATGAACCGCCATAAAAACTGGAGGCCAGTTTAATTTAACATCGGTTCACAAACAACCGCCGTAAAAACTTAGACATTCTACGACGGGTATTTGATAACAGCCGTAAAACTTGCACATTCTATGGTGGTTATACAAGAACTGTCGTAGAATGTGATAGCATTTAACGGCGGTTCCATTATAACCGCCGTAAAAAGTAGTCCGCCATGTCATCGATCCTCGTCTTGCTCAAGCAAGTTGTTTCAACCGTTGATCCGTGTCTCATCCGACGATCTGCATTAAATATTAAACTATAAAAATAATAAATATTAAACTAAAGAAATGATAAATATAAATCAATATACCCTGAGCCCCTGATGCAGAAATTATCTCATTGTAAGATTATTAATCAATTTGAACGAGGCCCAAAATAGAAAACAAGAAATTCCAACAAGAAATTTTTTTCTCAAAAATCCCAGCAATGAAAAAACAAAATTATTCAGACAAGACGGAATTTTCACAAGGAATTGAGAATCCTAAAGAACCTAATCGCAAGCAAACCTAGCCTGTTCCTCTAAGATTTTCTTATAACCCAAATAATTCCGCACCCCCTGGGTCTTCCTCCCCGTCGTTGTCCGGCAAGCCATTTCCAGCCACACCCTACTCTTCACGGCTAAACCTACCTAATCATACTTCCAATTTCAAAAAAATTGCACCCAATTCTAACAAGAATTTTTTTTCTCAAAAATGGGCGACGATCCCCTTTTGGATACAAATGGCATAACGCTGGCCGGATTCCCTCCGGCCAAATTGGTCGTGCACCATGCTCTTCCACTTGATGCCGAAGCTACCTCAAGTATCAATTTCAAGTTACGAACCCCAATTTTGCCCAATTCGATAATTAATGCCGGCGATCCCCTTTTAGGGAAAAATGGTGAAACTCCGTTCGGCCCTCCTCTGGCCAGTTCGGACATTCACAGGCCTCCCCAACAGGCCATTGATGCTTCCCTAGGTATCAATTTTATGAATTGTGCTCCGATTTTTGCATTGTGACCCAACTCTCGATCAAAGAGAGAGATAGAGTTGGTCTCGCCGCCGTCGCCTGGGTGGCCGGAAGTCAACTGGCACAGACTCGAAACCTTTATCCAAATCCTATTGATTCTACTATGCTTTATACGCATTCACCAATTCCTGAGTAGACCCGTTCATCAGCCGCTGCGTAAGGCCCGGCCCCAGGCCGGACATCCCAACCTTCCCCAAAAGTTAAATCATAGGCAGAAGACACCTCTTCAGGCCACTCGCTTTTTACGGATGTTCTCGGAAAAGTTGATAGTTCCCTCGAAGTCCCGAAAGCTATCTTCACTTTATCGGAGCGTACATAGGCCTCGACAGATCTTGAATATGCCATCGTCGGGAAATTTTCGTTGGGAAAGCTGACAAATTAGGTTATTCGCTTAAACCTTTCCAAAATGGGTTTTACAGGGTGCAAACTGACCCATATCAATGCTAGGCACGTTGTGATAAGTTGTCATGATGAACGTACGTGTTTGGATTTGTGGATGAGAAGGGAATTATCGATTGAAAAATTTTCGATGCGTATTTTTAAATGGGAACCAAAATTTTATTTTAAAAGTGAACCACCTGTCGTGCCGGTGTGGTCCGAATCCTTGACCTCCCTATAGAATGGTTTGATGTGGGAACTTTAAAAAATGTATCTAGTTCGGTAGGCGGTTTTTTAAAATCGGACGACCCAACTTTAAACAAAACACGTGGTGATTTTGCCCGTGTTTGTGTTGGACTAAACTTGGAAAACCCCCTATCTCGAAAATAATTTGATACTATTGTGAGTCAGAAAATACTAGGATTTTTTTGGAAGCTGAACTCTATTTTCGGAAATAATGTAATGAACGTATTTATTATAATGGGAAATATATTTCTAATGAGCTCTTTCACTTGGATATCAATCTGATAGATAGTTACAAAAACCCCACTGAAGCTTAGGCTAATTACAAAACTCACCTTGAGGTTTATTTATCTTATCTTCATGGGGTGGCTGTGATTGTCTTTAAAAGTTTGGAGGATTTTTGAAATGGGTTTTCTTATGAAGGAAAAAATGTAAGACGGAGTCAATTTCTTACAGATTTTTCATGAACGTCTTTTTTTTCTTTCTTAAATTAGCCCAAACCTTGGAGAGGGTTTTGTAATCACCCCTTCATCTATCAACAATGTCTACATATTACAAATCCATAGTATAAATTGGGAGTTTGATGATTTAAATTTTATTATATCAATTTCCATCTATCATCCAAACTCGAAAGATTAGTATTGAACAATTAAGGAAATAAAATCTTTACATCAAGTTTTGAAGGTTGAATTTCAGAAAATAATTCATCTTTAACAAAATAAAAAAGTAGCAATAGTAACATATTGTTTTTCCCACTTCATTTCATGATATTGTTGCAACATATGTTTAGAATCAAGAAAAGCAGCTTTAAGTTCTCTCATGAATATTGTTGTCTTTTTCTCGGAAAGTGGATTTGTTTTCGTATTTTGAAAACGATCAAAGTTTCAAGTAGTACAGTTTTTTCAATATATTTGCGTATTGTATTGCAAGTTTCTTACAACTATTAATTTTTCAATCTGTAGGAGTCTCTGACAAGGCGACGAACGAAAACCGAGAACAAATGTAATCTCCTTTTCTGTTCCTTTACTTTGTAAATTGGTACAAGTGTCGATTATTTCATTTTTGTTAATGATATTGTTTGTAAAATGTACAAGCATCATGGTTGACTGGTCTTGATAGAGAAAACTAGAATTCTTTATTTTACAAATTTCATGTACGAGATGGGTATTTGTGAAATAAAACTAACTTCATGGGGTATTTGAAATTTAACTTTTTTAATTTTTTTGGTGGGTAGCATCAAACTCATAAATAGAATGGAAACTGCAGCTCCATTACAAGTTGCATTTTCACATGGCAATGTGTCGACTAGTTCCATACAAACCTTTGGCAAGCAAAAGGAAAACACTGATGACAGAAAAAGGCACAGCCAACTCGAAAGAGACTATCGATGCCATGCAGATTGATGACAGAAAACACCATGCCACCATCTCGAAAGAGAATCTTGACGAGTACGACATGCAAAAACTTGTTACTTATATGTCAACTGGTTCCAAAATTACCAACAACAAGAAGAAAAGAGAATATAAAAATCCTTGGGTAATAATATCTTATTCTCTCCCCGTTCTTCTTCTCCTCCCCCTCCTCCTCCTTCTTCCTCTTCTTCTTAAAAAAAAATGTGCTGCAGTTTTTTTCAGGCTAACCGTATTAAGCTTTCGATGTCTCGGCAGGATTAGCATCATAGTAACTACCTATTACTTTACCTTTTAGGAGAACTTATTCTGGAAATCCAGGTATTTATTGGAAGGTGCATTTTAGCCCAAAATAATATAAATAAAAAGATCATTGCTTCAAATTTACAATAAAAATCAATTTGGTTCAGTCCATACACACACACACACACACACACACACACACACACACACACACACACATATATATATATATATATATATATTACCCTGTTCCCCCAGAACTTCTTGATAAAGCTGAGTTTGAGGAAGCTCTAGAATATGATGAAAAGGCTCTTTCTTCTGCTTTGGATCTTGGTTTGCCGGTTAGTATTCTTGTTCATTTATTGTAGAGCATTGTGTTTCTGTGTGTGAGCATGAGTAGAGATATAAATACTGATATATTACGAGTTCTTAAATTTTACTAGTTCTCGATTTCTTAATTTTTGACTTTCTGAGGCATACATGCAGATATACGAGCAGCAGCAATAACTTGAAGCAGAGGTTAATTACACTTTTCGCTTGAAATGAATTGTTAAGAGAATACTGAGGTTAGAGTTGGAAGATTGAATTTTGAGTATCTGAAATTTGTAGCTATAAATTGGTTAAGTTGGCAGTAGGGCATTTGGTGGGTTTTAGATGCCAGCAAGTGACTTGTGCGCTTTGAACTTTTCTATTGCTATTACTGCAAAAAAAAAATATTATTTTCCTTGTCATAAAGTTTTGAGTTCTTGTTATTTTATTTTGGATTTTGGATTATCTAAGTGTAATAGACGGAATTCTTTGTTTCAATGCCTTGAGGCATTTTGAGTTTTATTTTCTGCTTTATTTTATGGTGATGATTTGGCTTTAGTTATGCATCAAGACTAATTAGTGGCAATGGCTTTTTTTTTTTAATTTTTTTACTTCTTTCTAGAAGGTAGTTCTAAATGTTCGTTCATGAAAATATCCTTTCTAGAAGGTATTTTTAAAAAATCGCCTTAGAATCCACCGCCGTTGTTTTTTAAGGCGGTTCTTAAATCGCCGTAAGAAGCCTCACTTTCTACGGAGGTTTTAGAACAACCGCCGTAAAAATTTACGGCGGTGGATTTAAGGGCGGTTCCAAAACCGCCGTTAAAACTAAAAAATAACCGCCTTTAAATAGCTATTCTGCAGTAGTGTTTCCTGAACCAATCTGACCGGCCACTGCAAACAGCTACCTAATGTTTTACCCACGTGCCTCATTTCTGGATGAGCCGTCACCGATAGAGGAAGTTCTGCTGCACCCTCGACAATTCCATCTACTAAGACCTTGACATGACCGGGTGTCACCTTTTGATGATGCACCATCGTGTCCTTGCCGGTTGGGTAAACCATCCCCTTCGCAAAATTTTTTATGTCCCCCAAAATGGACGGGCCAGGCGGCACTCGGTCGGACTCTATTACTCAAAGTAGCCTAAAGTTAATGGTCTGAATAAAAAGGATTATATTCTGATGATGAATACAAATTAAAACTTGATGATAACGAGTTCGAGTTTTATAGGTTATACCGTAATGGCCTGAGTATATGCAGGTACTGACAATGCAAAAATACAAAAATCCCCTAACCGTAATGGCCTGAGTATATTATATAACAAACCTAATTACTTTCAGCCCCTTTAGTCTTGTATTCATATTCTGGATACAAGTAAAAATATGTTTTAATTATGAAAGTTTGTTTCTGGAAATAATACGATGCAATGCCATTAAGAGTCAATAATTAGAACTAACTACTTTATAATGAAAGGACGAGGAAAAAATGAGATTTGATATTTTCTAATACATGAATAATGAAAAGACGACTCTGAAAAGGATAATGCATAATGAATCTTGACTAAGAATTACTTATTTATCAACTACCAGGGTTCTTGAATGAGTAGGTTTGTGAGAATACACTACATATTATCTAACTTATACCTAAATTATAGGAAATGGAGTCCCACCAACCGATTGGCAACTACTATGTGGATCACCTTGAGTCGGCATGTGGAAGTCAGCCCCCTCGTCAACTCTTGATGGCACGTTTTGGTGAATAACTGGAGTCTGCGGAACTTGGTTATTCACTTGCTCATACAACCGATTGAATTGAGCTTGTAGAGTATCTAACTTGCCCTGCATCTGCTGCATGATTTCTTATGTCAGAGCCGCCCTCACCTCGTCCACTTACACCACTCCACTCTGTCTCCTGCTTGTATGACTCGGTCGACCAAAAACAGACCTCGCGTTCACGTGGCTACCAAAACCTCGCACCCTACCCGGGTGATCCTTCTTCCCTAGAGACGCATTTAATATGTCATCGTGCCTCTGCGGTAGAAACGTCCCTTCGCAGACTTCTCGAGCCTTCTCAACATGTTTCAAGAAATGATAAAGATCATTTAATACACTTTCCCCATGTTATTAAGTAAGTATTTCCAAAAATATATATTCTTACAAAAAATATAATTACCATTTTATCAACCACCCCCTTCGTTTGATCATTCGGGATATCATAATTTCCCTTTTTGTCCTTCTTGATTCTTGCTCGAACCGAATCCAAGCTGCGATCATCCGGAGCTATACTCGAGCTGAGCAAAGCACATGAAGACGATGACGAAAGAGGTTCTGATACAACCCACTTAGCTTTCGCACTAGTATATCCACCGGGTCCTAAAAAGTGCGGATGTTGGTTGGGAGACTAGCTCTCCCGAGCTTTCTTACTCTTTTCCTGGTAAAACGTATTTAGGAAAATATTAGATATATATTTCTGGTGATTTTTTTTAAAAAAAGGTAATACACTGTACATGCCTCGAATGCTTCAGATTGATGATCATTAACAAATTTCTCCCACTGATCAGCTGTGATGGAATGATATAACTGGGATGGATGATCATATTTTGGGTGTTTACTCTTTATGAAGTCATGCACTAACCCCGACTTGAAAGCGATCCACCTCACTCCCGCAACCTTCAGGAAGTGCTTCTTCTCATCCCCTTCGATATTGAACTCTCTCTGAATAAACAAGAAACAGACATATATTAACACATGTGTTCATCAACAGATGATTTACTATAAAAAGTTGATTATTATATACCTGCAAATCCTCCTAAATCACATCCTTCAGACCACTCTTGACGTGTTTCCACTCTTTGATGTTAATATCTGCATGCGACCGAACTAGAGAACCTAGGTAATTCTTGATATTGGCAGCGTATTTCCCGATGGGTTTATTATTATCGTTGAAATGGACATGCTTTTGCTCTGAAGGCTTGGCTTTCATTTTAATGCATGTCGTTGAGCCTCTAGATCTTCTTCTCACAGACTAAGACTCGTGTTTACAGTGGGTGCTCGATGAATCAGTCATGACTCTGTGCCGTTAGTTGATAAAATTCTTAAAACATTATATGAAAGATATAATTTATACGACGATGAAAGCTAACACATCAATCGACAACTACTGTGAAGACACCAAAATTTTAAACAAATTACAAGAGTGAAAACAGATACTTGGATGATTCTAGCAACTACAGACAACTAAGAATCATATCAACAACTTTTGTGAAGGTACTTACAGCATAACATAGTTCAAGAGGGTTCAAATGGCTTGTGAACAGGATGTCCAAAATACGACAGTGAAATTATTCATCAAATAAATGGCATCAACCATACACTAATTCACTACAGATGGGCTCTATATATATCCCTCAAAGTACGTTCACCGATGATCCTCATGTGGGCGTGTTAATTAATTTTTCCCATATTTTCCAATAGGCAGCAACTAAATTTAATATGATAATTAAACCTGTCATAGACATTGGTTATGGAATGGAATTCAGAGGTCCGGTCTTCAACATAAATACTGAACAAATACCTAATCAACATGAAATGTCCTACTTTATAGGTCTCAGTCCTATCTGAAAGGTCTGACTTGGCCACAGGAAGCGAAAAATTGTTGTGGTAAAAATTCTTAGTTCCAACCCCAATTACCAAGTAAGAGAATTTAATTTCCTACACCTGAACATTACCCAAACATGTTAATTAACGAACTGAACAAGTACTATAAAACATAAATTCTTACACAATTTCTAGCAGGCGAGGATGAAAACAGGCGACAGGGAATCTACGGCGAACAGCAGGTGAGGTTGAATGAATCATCTCCTTTTCCAAAATGTTACTTCTGAATATCTGGCGGGTTTTTGGAGTGGGAAATATGAAGATTTTGGACTGGAATTTTAATTCAAAAACCTAGTTTTCGTGTATTTGAGGGTAAAATAGGACTTTTCAGAGGCTACAAGCCACACGGGTTCGAATCCCTCCCTCACCCACAAATTGCCAAATTTCACGAGTATATGCATCGGTTGTACAAAAACAACTGATTCTCATAAGTTTTATCATACAACTAAAGTCGGTTGTTAGTAATAACCGATGCCTATAATAGTAAATATTAAAATAAGTCCCGCATTCCCCTGCCTCCCAGAAGTAAACAATCCCTTCCAAAACCCTACAATGTCTTGAACAGTAGAATGGATCTTCCCCAAGAAATTTTGATGGAAATATTCTTACGCCTCCCTACGAAATCGATAGGCAGGCTCAGGTCTTTATCAAAAACATGGTGCAACTTGCTCTCCACCCCACAGTTCATCAAATCCCACCTCGCTCGAGAAATACCCCTCCATGAATATATCACTCTCATCACCCCATCTAACACCATTCGCTCCATCAAAATCATAAAAGGCAACATGAGAAAATAAATTTGAAGCTGAAGTTCAAGTGTTGGAGGATGATGTAAAGATACTTGAATTTGATGTGAAGAAGCACAAAACAAACCTGAAAGAACTTGCAGCTGAAAATTGTAAGCTTGAAGAATATTTTAAGAAGATGCGAAATCGGGAACGTTGGTTGTGCACGACGCTTTTGATTACTTGGTTTGTTATCTGGATCAAAAACAGCTGAAGGTGTCTCTAGGGTGTATGTGGTTTTAGTGTGTTGTACGCCATTTATTGTTTGACTTGCTAGGGTTCTGAAACCGAGAAAGCGAATTTTCTAATGTGATTGTTCCGTTGTTCATGTGTTGGGATGTAACGCCCAAGTTTTTATTTTCTTACTATGTTAAACCCAATATTTTTTTTAAAATTATATTCTATTGTTACAAATACACTAAGCCTAATATTCAAATCTAATTGAATTATTTTGAATTATATTATTATAATCAAATTAATAGATTTTAGTTTTTAAAATAATTTCAATTTCTAAAATTATTATAATTTATTTATATTATAGTTATTTTTAATAATTTAAAATACTATTGGGTCGTTCACGGAATTATTTGATTTTAAACTTAAGTCGTTATTGGGTCGACTCTTTTCGGACTTTAAAAACGAGTCCAACGACAAACCAAGTCCACTAAACCTCTACCCTAACTTTCTAAAATTAAATCCTAACCATTACAAGTTTTCTGCATACACAGCCGCAAGGTAAAAATCGATTCTTGTTTTCTAACTTTCTTTCAAAGAACTGATTTCAAAACACAACAAATTGCCATCCCAATCTCCCAACCGAATCACCACTCTAATCTGATCGTCAAACCCACAACACCGGAAATCCACGTCTCCAGAATCACCACCGATTTCCAGTTACCTCGAGTAGTCGAATCAGCGGCTTACGATCAAACCTCGGAGAGGCCACAACGAACACAGCCCGTTCTCTGGCCAAAACCACAGCCCAATTTCCAGTCACCCCTACCATTTCTATGACGGCCCAGATGGCCCGAACTACAACCACCACAGCCACATCAGCCCAAACCCAACCACCAGCCGAGTTGCCACCCCAACGACTCCACGTGAACCGGCTGAACCAAACGCTGCCGTTGTGCTCTCACCAACGCCGGCCGTCGAGTCCAGCCGTTGGAGCCCGTCGCCGTTTTGCCGTCGTCTGCCCCCCATAGTCGCGTTCAGCATCACCGGCACCAACCCCAAACGAATCCCCGGCCGAGCCACCACCTGCCAACCCCCAATCAGACCCCTGTCCAAACCCAGACGGACCCACGGCCGATTCAAATCGGAACCCAGTAACCCCCACGTCGAACCATCCAAATCACCCAGATCGTCACGAAACCCGTACACCAACTCGCTCGAACAGCCACATCTAACAACCACCCACCAGCCGCTGCCGACCGTGGCTTCACAACACATCCGTCACCGGTCGTCCGCCCCGAACCGGCCGATTCAAGGAGATTGGCCGACCCAAACCTGAAGCCACCGCCGTCCGACTCAAACCACCGAACCGGCAGTTGCTGTCACCGGAAGATGCCGTCGACTCATCAATCCTTTCAGCCGCCGGAGATGATCGGGGAAGGAAGAAGTGCGGTGGCCGATTCTAATTTTGGAGAAGGCAGAGAAATCGCCTGCCGATTGGAGCATTGCCGCCGCTCGGAGCCGCTACGGGTCGCCATCGCCGCCTCCGCCGGTGCTTCGCCGTGCTGCCGCCGACCGATGGAAGAAGGGGTGCTGCACCATTACCGATTTTTCTTGTTTGGAAAAGAAAGAAAGAAGGACGAGAAAGGAGAAAGGGGAAAAGAGACGGGGCTAATGGATTTTGGGGCAAAGGAGGGTTTTATTTTCTCCATTTCTAAGTTATTGCAAATTGACCCAGGATTTTTGCCATCCATTTCAATTGACCTCCAAAACTTTTATCCTTATTCGATTGAGTCCCCCAGCTTACCWAAAATCCCAAGCTCAGCCCCCAAGTTTACAAGAAACTCCATTCTAGCTCAAAGAACTTCAAATTATTCTATTTCCACCCCTCCAGTTTCATGAACATTACCAAAAGCATCCATATCTACCAATTTATTTAATTCCATGACCGGGCGTTRGAATCAAGGTTACYAATTCATTATTTTTGCAATTATTKCAAATTAATTTTTAAACCCAAGTTCTAAATTAAGCTATTATATTCAATGTAGGAAARGAGGGMTCTCGAAATTAGGATTTTCAAGCACGAGCATCTACATTCAATTTTCCACGAAACGCATTCAAAAGTGGGTGATTCTAAACTCTTTTCAGAACTATGTTTGTCTATATTAAATGCAATTATATGAATTATCTATGTCTCAATGCAACATTCCATAGTAGCTTTCGAGCTAAAACAATGATTTATACCTGTTGTTTTTTTTTTTTTTTGTTTGTTTGTTTGTTATTGTAGGCGCGGTTCAAAGGGGAGTGGCCTCAGTTTTGTGGAGGACAACAAAATTAGAGAGGACTATTCCGTTGTCTTCATAAATAATGAGCCTTATATTTTTGACGTAATAGTCTTTGATGGCAAAGGCGTTTCAAGCAATCGCTTTGTAGGTGTG
>BMAC01000021.1:1418692-1428715 GCA_014905375.1 Phtheirospermum japonicum
AAGGGCATGAGTTTTTAATAAATAACAATCACAATAAAATTGAGCGGAAGCGTGAATAAAACTTAAATATTTATTTAAAAATTGGAGATTCAATTGATAATTCAAAATTAGCATTAACTCGACTGTTCACGGAAACACGAGTTTCAAACTTTATTTTAAACTTGACATAAAAGAAAGATACCAAACCATAGAAAAGATAATAAATTAACATCGAAAATATCATCTTCACATCCACCGCCTCGTACCACATCCAACTCCTCAATCTGAAAAGTTTGATAAAAATGGGTGTGAGCTTTCAACTCGCTCCGTGGGGATTCGTTTGTCAATATTAAACACGAACCATACAAACCATAAATGAATAGCTACAACACACTGTCAGTCGTTCATAGATGTTGGCCAACCATAGATTTAGCTCGAAAGCTACTGTTGTTTTAGCCCAAAAGCTACTATTTTTTTAGCCCGAAAGCTACTATGGAATGTTGCATTGAGACATAGATAATTCATACAATCGCATTTAACATAGACAAACATAGAACACGTTCGGCAATGTTAAGAAGAAATCATATAAATCATAAATGAATGGCTACAACACACTATGCAAACTCTCAGTCGTATCTAGTTTGCGGAAACTTAAACAACACATCAAGAATGAAAATATTATATACATACGAAGAAATAGAATTCATAATCAGTCGTATCACTGTCTTGAACACAGAAGAACACAAAAAACACAAATCGAATAAGGGTACTTAAACACGCAAAGTTGTTCATCAACAAACTTGAGTTAGTTATGGAGAGAACAAACCTGGTCACCATCTTCACAAAACAACTCCACTGTGACATCCTAAGTCTGCCCGATGGGATTGCGCAATTTAAAATCCTTGCTCGGAAGCTCTGCAAAAAAATTGACAATTTTCTGCGGGATATGCTGCAATTGTGTCGACAATTATTCAGAATTACAAAAATTCATACAACAAAAATAAGAAAATATATATGAGAATAGAAAAATAAAAAAAAAACGGATGAAATAAAATCACATATACCATGAAACGTGACAGCGGCATGAGGATGGTCTTGGTGAATGTCGGAATTAAAGTCATTCTTAATCTGGGATAGAAGATAATTCGGCAAGATGTGTGGACGGATTTTTCAAGTCCGATTTTGTGTTTTTCGAGGGTTTCAATATATCGTAAAAATTAGAGTTAAGCATCGGTTGTTTGACAAGAGTCGATGCATATTCATCGCTGGTAAGAAAAACGCGGGAAAGAATGTCAATCAATATTATAATATGCATCGGTTGTTTTCATACAAACCGATCCTACGAACATACTTTAAGCATCAGTCGTAATGGTAATAACCGATGCTACTGTTAAGATCTTAAGAAAATAAAAAAAATAAAACTTTAGACGGGCTACGGGCAGGCCCTAGCCAATCCGATTAAAGATCAAAACCCGAGCCATGCACCATGTCCATCAAGCAAAGCAGTTCTAGGCCAAGTCGAGCCCAATAGTGAATCCCCGGACCAGGGGTCGATTCCGAATGGTCCAATGGAGGAGAACATTTTTAAGTTGCCAAATTTTCTCTTAGAAAGGCAATGTGGGATAGGGGATTATGCAGTAAAGGAAGCTGCTGGTGGGAAGGAATAAAAAAGCAACCTTTTCATGTTCAAGAATTAAACAACATCGAACAACATCAAGAATTAAAGGATGAAAACGGCAAATAATGGTAGAGGATATCAACACAAAACGGAAATTTCATTAAATAAACAAAGTACAACAGTTCATTCACTAAAAAAGAGTACAACAGTTCATTCATCTTCGTACTTCTTCAACTTCTCCTTCAAAATTTTGTATTTTTGGCATCTCAAATATTGATATGTATATATACCAACGAAATGTTGTTTTCAATAAAATGTATCTTGCAATCAAAGGTTTGAAACAGAAATAAGCATAGAATTATTTGCAAAAATAAAAATAAAAATAGATTTGTACAATAATTACAAAATAGATAATCAACCACAATATCAAGAAAGGATGAAAACACACAACGGAAATTTCATTAATAAACCATACATAAATTAAAAATAAAAAAAATACAACAACAGTTCATTTATCTTCATACTTCTTCAGTTTCTCTGTCAACACCTCGTTCTCAGCTGCCAAGCAATCCCTCTCTTGCTCACAGTGTTGGCTCTCGAGAAGAATTTCAACAATGTGGAATAACTGATCCACAAAGTCTTTCTTGAGGCGGACTATCTCCGCCTCTAATTGTTCTACGAGGCCGGATGGACCAGCCTCGTCGTCGATGCTTTCGAACCCCGAGCTAGATATCATATATATATGATTAAGAAAATATGAAGAGAGAGGATTACAAAAGAAGAGAAAAGTGAGTTGAAATTGTGATGGCAGATTTAAATAGAAAATGTAAGAGGCTAGGGAGCTCAAAAGACTGTGAAATTGATCATTTAATTGACATGACCTCAAACCACAAACCACATTGACACTTAATTTCAGCTTGTGTGAAAATGGTATGCTATTGACACCTCCTACTAATTATATGAAATGATTACTACTCCCTGCAGATATCCATTGAAGACAAACCCCCATCTTTTTTTATTGGGAAACATGCAAAATATACGTTTTTTAGTTCCAAGTTTAACCTTATATTAGTTGGCCACACATTAATTATTTGTATGTTCCCAATAAACTCACTCCACATTTATACCAAAAAAATCTTTCACAAGATTTTTAGGCAAATGGCAAATAAAGAAAATCACGACTTAGTGTATATATTAACGAGGGTATTCTTAATTTGTGAGTTTTGTGCTGGAATGTCTTGCTCTTCAATAAGTCGGTTTAAAAAAATAATGTTTATGCATGCAAACAAAATGAATACATTAATTATTTTGATTAGACGAAGTGCTCCATCTACCTAGTGAGCCTGGAAATTATTTGGTTGCTATGATTAAATGCATCGGTTGTCTGTATACCATCCGATGTGAAGTGTGGTTTTTCATGGTTTAGAAATAAAAGGTTTTATTGGCTTGGTATTATCGAAAATCAATTCAATTGTAAGAATCAAAGTGTTTCAAGCTTTGAAAGTAAAGGAAAATGAAAATAAAGCAATTAAACTAACTAAATTATTCAAGAAATTAAAATTGCAAGTTGATCGGATGCCTCGGTCGTTTGCCTTCAATGAAAAAATGCAAGCAAAATCAAAAATTTAGCAAGAACCAGCAATGTTTCACCAAGTACAAGCATGTAATCACATGGTACAACAATGCATAAAAACTCAAATAATGCAAATAAGCAGAAATTGAAAGTATGAATGGATAAAGCAATGAAAATTGATGGGAAAGTTTGAAACTTTATTAAAGTCAACAACCAACAAAGCGTAGATCTATGATTAAGAATGAAACAAAGCATGAAAATTAAATTGCAAATAAAGCATGTGAAAAACTCAAAATCAAGACGATCCAAGACCCGATCTATGATCTAGACGTGTCAGTCATCTAGATTCCATAGTCAGTTCTTAAGATCTAACACGAATTCAAGGTGCTAAGAAAAAAAGCATAAAAATAAAGAAAATGCATGAAACATATGAAATTACGTAAAATTAAACGATCTAGGCCTCAATCTATGATCTAGTTGTGTCACTCAACTAGATTCCATGAATGATTCACAAGATCAAGCACAAATTCTAACACCTAAGGCAAAAAGCATAACATGAAGAACAAACATGAAATTGAAGAACAAAGCATGAAATTGAAAGAAAGCTTACTAGAATTAAAGAGAGAACCCAAAAGCTTGATTGAATTTGCAAGGAACTAAAAATCCAAGGGAGTACTTGAATCCTTCTTGAGCTTACAAACCCAAGGTAAAGCTTGAAATTAAATCTAGAGAGAGGAAATAATCTCAAACCCAAGCCTGGGTTGGGAGGAGGTGTCTTTACAAAATGAGAGTAAGGTTCTATTTATAATAGGTTCTATTAGGGGTAAATGGGTCAAATAAGCCTTATAATCTTGGATTTCCATGTTTTGACCAAATTTGACCCAAAATGGTCAAAATAGATCATTTGGGTCGATATGGCTCGATATAACTCGGCATGGCTCGGCATTTGGGCGAGATGGCTCAGACACTAGGTAACCCAGTGTCGAAACACGTACCCAGTGTCGGCAGCTGTGGGCAGGACTGGGCGGGCATGGCCGGGTGGGCTCGGCAGGCTTGCGGGCGTGTGCTGGGTGCTGCGCTTGGACACTGGGTAATCAAGTGTCGAAACACGTACCCAGTGTCCGCGATGTGTAGGCGGAAACACACTGCCTAGCAGTCGATTCGACTCCTGGGCAGTCGATCGACAGCTCTCGGCAGTCGATCCGCCTTCTGGTCAATCGATCGACTGCTCTCGGCAGGTGTGGTGCGCAGGCTCGGTGGGTGCGCGCAGGACTCGGCACCTCTCGGCGGTGCGTGCGGGCGTGTGCTGGGCGCTGCGCTCGGACTCTGGGTAACCTAGTGTCGCAACACGTACATAGTGTCATCCGTAATTCTTCAAATCGAGACCCAATTTCGCTAAAACTCCACTCGTACGCCCACACTCGACTATATCAAGACCAGAATACTTCAAAATACCTAAATTTAACATAATATTAATTAATTAAACCCATTAATCCATATTAAGTATAAAATCAAAGAGAAATACGAAAAACAACAAAACGAGAAAACAAATGAAAAACCTAATAAAACTCGACTCAAAACCACTAAAAATGACACTAAAACCTAATTAAAAACACGAGAAAAACACCACAATTACATGCAAAACACGATGCAATTGATGTATTTTAAGCATCGGTTTTGAAGTGAGCTGTATAACTGATCCTTCTAAAATAATGGTAGCAACCAGTTGGAAATAGAAAGTAATTTGATCGACCAGCAAAAAAAAATAAAAAAATTCGAGAACAAAAAAATTACAAAGCCATTCAAACTGACAATTATTAACAACAATCTTTTAGCATGCATCATAATTTGGGACACCACATGAAAAGGAACAATCTTCAATGTAACAACAAGGCTTCAATAGCTGCTTTTTTATTCCTTCCCACCAGCAGCTTCCTTTACTGCACAATCTCCTATATCCCACATCGCCTTTCTAAGAGGGAATTTGGCAACTTAAAACTTTTCTCCTCCCTTGGGCCATTCGGAATCGACCCTTGGTCCGGGGAATCACTATTGGGCTCGACTGGGCCTAGAACTGCTTTGCTTGATGGACATGGGGCGTGGCCTAGGCTTTGATCTTTAATCGGATTGGCTAGGGCCTACCCGTAGCCCATCTAATTTTTTTTTTAATTTTTCCTAAGATCTTAAAAGTAGCATCGATTATTACCATTACAACCGATGCTTAAAGTATGTCCATAGGAAATAGCTCACTTCAAATAATTTTATGCTTATTTTTGTTTCAAATCTTTGATTACAAGATACATTTATTTAAAACAGCATTTCGTTGGTATATATACATATCAATATTGATTTAACAAAACTATATTCATTTAAGGATATATCTGAGATGCCAAAAATGTTAAAATATAGACAAACTTCAAGCATCGGTGCTAATGTTAAAAACCGATGCTACTGATATATTCTGACATGAAAAAAATCAAGAACAAATCTTATTGTTTAGGCACGGGTTTGAATTTTATGGGTAAATATACATCTACCAAAAAAAATCAATATTTACAATATAAACCCTGTTCAAAACTTATATTTACAATACAAACACTTCCAAATTTCATACTTACACAAGAGATCATTACAAAAAACACACTTGGGATGTGGCTTTCAACCATATTTCACTTAGGTTAAAACTGAAAATTTATTCTTAAACTGTCTATATGAAATTACATAGTGTCTTTCATAACTTGCTATTTTGGTAAAACAACCAAATCCACCAGTACAAAAGGAGTTCCACCAATAACAAAACCAGACTGAAACAATAATAAAAGGTGTGTGTGTGTGTGTTTTCTAACCACACACACACACAAAAAAATAATATTAATAAAATAAAATAAAAAACACAATGCAACCACCATGGAGATGAAGACACAGTGATGAGTCGATTCTTAAGCTCGCATGAAGTTGCTTCAAAGCATAAGGATGTCTGTTTTATAATTGAGACAAAAGAACGAGTCAGAAACAACTGGTATAACTTATTATGACCAAGTAAATTTCACCGTCCAAAAAAATAATCTTACAGGTTTAGTGCATTAATCTTTGTTTTCAATCCACTCTCCTTCTCCATGATCAGAATGAATATAACCATCACCTAAGGTTATCAGAGGTTCATTAATATCAATGGAAAATGGTGGGGTTTCATCGAATTGGTCGTACTCGTTTTCATCTACGACATCGCTAACACCAACAATACTCCTTTTGCTGGGGAGTACCAGAGACCACTTAGAACCGACAGGATCAGAAACATAAAAGATTTGTTTTTCTTGTGATGCAAGTATAAATGGATCATCCCGATACCCCGACCGTCTGAAATCAACCGAAGTGAGTCCTAAATCATCAACCCTCACACCCCGTCCGTTGTCGACCCAACTACAGCGAAAAAGAGGAATCTTGAACAATTTATAGTTAAGTTCCCAAATGTCCTCAATGACCCCATAGAACAACATAGAAGCATCCACTGGTTTTTTACCTTTCGCACTCGAATAATCGCTCGTTAATGCAACTACTGAGACACCACTATTTTGCAGCACACTTTTGTCATGATGACGTTTCGTGTAAAATGTATACCCATTGATGTCATAACCTTAATAACACCTCACATGTGAAGAAGGGTCATATGATAACCGCTTTACTGTTTTGGTGATGTTATTAGGTGTCCTAGATAACTCTTGCATTACTGTCTCTTTGAACCATTCATAAAATGTGCGATTATGTTCTTTGGTCACCCATATTTCATCCCTCGAAGGGTTATGCTGTTTTAAAATGGATATGTGCTGGTCGAGGTATGGATGGACCTCAGAAATATGTTGCAATACGAGTTTGTGTGCCTGGATGCGCAATTCAGAATTTGCAAAGAATGCTTTGAGCCCAATAGTACCTTTTCCTACAAGCCTTCTCTCGTGGCGAGATTTAAGAATGCCAATAGTTTCAAAATTCGCCAAGTAATCTGTACAAAACTCAATTACCTCCCCGACAGCGTAACCTTCAATGATACTCCCTTCAGGCCGAGAACGATTCCTCACAAATCCTTTTATTATACCCATGTATCTCTCAAACGGGTACATGTACCTCAATAAAACTTTCCCACACAACTTAACTTCTCGAACTAAGTGGACAATTAAGTGCACATAATGTCAAAAAACAATGGAGGAAAAAATATTTCAAACTCGCATAAAGTTTTAACAGAGTCGGCCTGCAAATCATCTAATATTTCAGGATCAATAACTTTACTATAAATTGCGTTGAAAAAATGACAAAGCTTTGTTATTGTACGCCTCACATCTCTTGGTAATGAACCTCGAATTGCAACCGGTAGTATGTGCTGCATTAAGATATGATAATCATGAGATTTCATACCAACCAATTTGAGGTCCTTCATTGAAACGAGCTTTTTAATATTCGAAGAATAACTAGAAGGAACCTTGATTTTATTCAAACACTCAAAAAAACTGATTTTCTCTTTTCTTGACATGGTATAACAAGCTGGAGGTAGGTAAGTTCGCTTGTCAATTTTTTTCGGAGCTAACTTCTTTCGTATCCCCATTTCCACCAAGTCTTGTCTAGATTTAATACATCTTTTCGTCTTACCCGGAATGTTTAATATTGTTCCAATAATACTGTCACATACATTCTTCTCAACATGCATCACATTTATACAATGTCTAACCAACACATGTTCACAGTATGCTAGACCCCAAAATAAAGATTTCTTCTTCCAACCACCCTTTGAGACAATTTTAAAAAGGTTGCCGAACTGAACATCAATATCTTTTACACGATTGTAAATTGCACATCCGGATAATGGAGATCTAGCAACTCGGTCCAGAGTTTTCCCATTGAAAACCTTTTTTTTTCTATAAGGATGCTGAATTGGGAGAAAGGCCCTTGTATCCATGTACACATTTTTTCTACCATTTTTCAGCCAAATACTACTTGTCTCATCTTCACAAATGGGGCATGCCTTAGCTCCTTTATTTGCATAACCTGACAAGTTACCATAGGCTGGAAAATCATTGATCGTGCAAAATATCATGGCTCGTAAGGTAAAATTTATTTGAGTATAAACATCAAAGACGGTCACACCCTCGTTCCATAATTTTTTCTAATCCTCAATAAGAGGTGCCAAGTACACATCTATGTCATTCCCTGGTTACTTAGGTCCGGATATCAACAAAGACAGCATGATGTACTTACGCTTTATGCATAGCCAAGGAGGAAGATTATAAATTGTTAACAGAACCAGCCAAGTAGTATGACGACTCCTCATGTTTCCATATGGGTTCATTCCATCGTGCACAGTCCTACCCGAAGATTTCTCTTATCACTACTGAATTCAGGAAACTTACTATCAATGTTTCTCCATTGCGAAGAATCGTTCGGATGTCTTAGTTTTCCATCTTTCTTCCTTCCTTCATCATGCCACTGCAAATTCTTCGCTTCCTTATTATTTGAAAACAACCGTTTGAATCTGGGAATAACCGGAAGATAGTACAACACCTTGGCCGGAGGACCTTTTTTTTTTACAAACCCACCATCATCACTGCCTATTTTTTTATAGCGCGATTTCCCGCATTTTGGGCACTCCCGTAGATCCTTGAATTTATTCAGATACAATATGCAATCATTTGGACATGCATGTATCCTCTCGATCTCTAGAACCAACGGGCACAACATTTTCTTCGCCTCTTAGGCTGAAGTGGGAAGCTCGTTATCATCAGGAAACACATCTTTTAGAAGCTCTAGTAACCCCGAGAAACTCGTATCACTCCATCCACTCTTCGCCTTATGTTTATATAGATTAAGCATGAACGATAACTTTTGTAAATTTGGTTCAATTAGGGTACAACGGTTTCCCAGCATCAGCAGATAATCTTCCAAACGTAGCAACATTATTTATATCGCCTCGTATATCATGCAACATTTCATCTAACCAATCACTGTCTACATCCTCGCCGGTCTCTGTATTACTATCACTATCACCATACGTAGACGAATCTGTCGAGTGAGCTGTATTATCAGTCGGAGGTAAAGTTTCACCATGCCATATCCATCGTGAATAACCTCCTTTAAAACAACAGCGTATCAAATTGCTCTTCACTTGGTACGTAGTCCAAAACTGTCTCAGATTTTTGCAATCAACACAAGGACACACAATCAGCTCCGAAGCAGTCTTAGCTTTATTCTCCACAGAAAATCTAAGAAAAATTTCAACCCCTTGAATATATTCAAGTGTATTACGTCTACCATACATCAAACTTCGATCCATTCTCTACCGCTGCACAATTGAATTAAAAACTCAATAAAAAAACTAACAAAGAAACATAAAATTAATTTACAAGAAAATATTAATGCATGCACTACAAAAAAACTCAGCATTTCCGAGGGATTTTTCCCTCGGAATTAAGAAAAAATCCCTCGATTTTGGTCAAACCGAGGGAAATTCAGAGGGAAAAATTCCCTCGAAAAAACCTTCCTCGGAAATCAGTTCCGAGGGAAATAAATCCCTCGGAATTACAAAATCGAGGGAATTTCGAGGGATTGTTTCCCTCGGAACCATTACCGGGACAATCCCTCGGAAATCCGAGGGAAATCCGAGGGAACATTTCCCTCGAAATACTTCAATTTCCGAGGGAATAAAATCCCTCGGAAATCCGAGGGATTTCCATTCCCTCGGAAATCCGAGGGATTATATTCCCTCGCTTTGATTTTAACGTAAAATTTTAATAACGAGTTGTATTTCAGGAGGAGTACGAGAGACATCTGACCCAGGAGCAGGAGCGTGCGTCTTCCCAGGAGGAGAGTA